>JAQJVL010003100.1:0-69990 GCA_035578905.1 Stictocephala bisonia | reverse complement strand
AGTCCTATACCCGAGTTTCGCAGCCGCTGTATGAGTGGTGACGTAACGCGCTTGTCCGCCGAGCACAAGTCCCCGCGCATGCGCGCTCGACCAGCAGACGACGTGTACGAAGGTAGCCACAGAGGAATACCCAAAAGCATTTTATATAGTGTAAAGACCGCCATCTTTTTGCATTTTATATAGTATAACGGGGAAAAGGATAGGAGTGTATTTTATATAGTATAACAAGGTTAACAGTGAATTTTATATAGTATAACATGGAAAAAGTTAGTGTATTTTATATAGTATAACAAGGTTAACAGTGAATTTTATATAGTATAACACGAAAAAAGTTAGTGTATTTTATATAGTATAACAAGGTAAACATTGAATTTTATATAGTATAACACGGAAAAAGTTAGGTTAACAGTGAATTTTATATAGTATGATGTGGGAATTTGGAGGGAAATTTAGGAATTTGAGGGAAATTTTTGGGAGGGAAAATTCCCACGTGGGTTGGTACCACTGCGCCGCCATCTTGGACAAGTCACGTGACCGCTCTCGACCAATCAGAGGCCAGAAAAGTGAGTCTAAAACCGGACCTTTTTGTCTACTTTCGTGATTTACTCACTTATTTCCTAAAGCTTCTTGCCATTAATATTTCTGTAGGCAACAGATATTGTTTATTCTGTGTAGAAAATCATATTCTAACAATTAGTCACTAACGTTGTAAAATATAATTAACCATATCAAAACAATCAAATTTGACTCTGTTTGTTATTTAATCTGTGGTTGATTGTAAATGAGTTGCGAATTAATTTGAAATAATTCAACATTTAATTCATTTTAAGCTGCGAACAAAAACTACACGTGCCAAACACCATTAACTAAAATATCTAACCAAGAATTTACTCTTCACATATTTATAGTAAACAATTATTAATTAAAGTATAAAATACATACTATTAAATAAACTAATTATTGATCACATTGATAAGATACTTAGCAAAATCATAAACACAAAGAAGTGTTCTTTCAGACTTCCACTTTATAGCACATACGAATTAAAATGTATGTAGTTTAGCTACATTAGTTCCGTATTTTTTAACAGTTGTATTTTGTCTTTATATGAGTTATATTACCAAAAATAATAATCAAATTGAACTAACCAGTAATTTTTTGGTAGCAGTGATGAAACATAAGTAATATTAATCATGTGTTAGTAAATAGGTCACAGCCCAAGTTTTAAATGAAACAATTAGTAACTTGAAAGTACTTGCTGTGAAAGAAACAAAAATCCTATTTCATTTACTAAGAAAAATTCCTCTCGTCTCTCTAATTAGTCTTTTTTAACTGCAGCCTTAAAAAAGTTGGCTTCACCCTTTTAAGAGAGATTCATTCCGTCACCAAACATCAATATTTTTAACATATTTTCTTTCCTTGTAAATGTTTCATTGAATAAGTGTGAATAATTAGTAATATATCAAAATAATTAATAATGAAACACATTTACATACCTTAATACCGTTTAAGGGTATTATAAAGGTGTTGTAATAGTTAACGAACATCGTAGAAATTAATGAAACAAAATTGTTTTTCTATAAAGTATGTATTTACTTGTATATTTACTCCTGCCCACAAAATATAACGACAAGATTTTTTAGGCAAATAATAACTATAAAATGATACTTTGTTTAAAGTTTCAGAACCGACTTTTCAGCAAATTGTAAATATACCTTTTTAAAAAGAGTTTGTCATAAGTGCTTGTGTGATATTATGTCAATAACCCTCTTAACAACTTGATATCAAATACTTAATGTAATTCACAACTAAACACTTATTGCATATTTAACGTTATAATTTATATGATGTAGGTTTGAACGCTAAACTATAACCGTGTGTCAGAGGATCTAGATTAATATTGTCCGTGGTGAAGCTATCTACCCCACACCACGCTAATATCTACCAAGCTAAACCCCACATATCTAAAATCATTTTGATCACTGTTGTATTTGCGCTATTTAGCCATACGGGATCACGGGGATGATGTTTTTCACGACCACAACAAATCATTAAAGTTGTACCTATCCCCTGGGTAGTTCTAAACAAGCAATAAACCTGGTAGGGGGACCGTAACAGATATAATATGATCTCCCAGCTATGGCAGGTAAAAAAAAAAAATAATAAAATTTAGGTCTATATACACTTATAATAAAAAACTTCTTTTTAAAGTACTTAACTTAACCATATAATTGAACATTTTCAATTTCACTAATTTAAACACAATAATGCAATATATAGTGTAATTTCTTTGGTTTCTTTTAGAGATATACTGTTTGTATTAAAAATTACTCCTTTGTCTGAATAGATAATAGACATAAAAACGTACTGATTAATACAAAATTCGTACTACTAAAATAATATTAAGTAAATTTGTGGAAAAGCATGTTTAGATAACTATAAATAACTAATTAGATATAACTTTAAAAAAATGTATAAGACAAGTATACTCTTATTTTACAACAAGTATAATTGCTAATTATGTGCACATACTTGTTTTGTATATTTCTCTTACAGACATAGTTCGAAAAAAAGTTACTTGTTTAGGCTTAATCAAGAAGAAGGTGAAATACACACACATGCTCTCTCAACTTTCACAATCTACTAAAGATATAGTTTTTTTAATAGTAATATAAATATACAACAATGCTTCATTTTTACGAAACATTAGACTTATAATTATAAATTGCAATCGTTCCTTTTTATCCCCTAAAAATCATTATAACAAACATTACCAATAATTATCAAATGATAATATTGCAGAGGATTATAATTTAAATATTCAAAAAGACGTTCAGCATACCTGTTTAGGTTTAGTAATTATTTGACTGTTATTTAAGAGATTATTATATAAATGGAAGTAAAAAAGATAATTATAATTTCATCATAATTTAGTAAAGTTGTATTTATTTTGTGGAGATGATGTAAATCTGGTAAAACATATATCTAGAACAAACACATTTATGGTATTAGAAAGATTTATTTCCCTGTAAAGAACAATAAGAACTAAACGAGTATATGTACTTTTAAAATTGTATGATATAATTAAACATCTATAGTTAATTGATTTTCCTTTTGGGTAGAGTAATAAGAAGAAACAGAAAATAGTGAGTAAATGGAATTATTTACATATATATATATAAACATATATAAACAAAAACATCTCCAAGTTTAATGTTTTTTAATTTAATTATTTTAAAATTTAAATGAATTCGATGTGTCAATATGACCAGAGTAAGACAAACATAAACTAGCGTTTTGAATATGAATAGCTTTGATTTTAGTCGTATGGTACTTGGCTTGACAAAAACAAATTTACTTTATGCTTACGTTTAAACCAATGTATTACACATAGCTTTTTATTAGCTATAGACGTTTTTATTTACAAAAGAGACCTAATATAGAATTACTTTTATACATCGTACTGTAAATGAACTTAACCCGTGTATTTAGGTTTGAATCATACATTGACATTTTCATTACATGATTTTGTAGAAGTATTTGTATATATTTGAAAATCCACTTCATATACAATGTTTATGTCTATATATAGATTACAAATATTTTAGCTAGATTATCACTATATTTTACTATATAATAATAATGTAGCTAGACTGAGAAGATACAGATATATTATAACTATGTAAACTTAGAGCGTAGTAAAATATCATTAAAAGAAATGAACTGGAAATAAAAGCAATAGCAAGGTAAGTTTATATTAGTTTAGTTAATATTTTCAATCTCCGTTAAGGATTCGTAAAAAAGTGATAATTAAATTACGTTAGTTACTGTAGTATTATTTGTCTCTTCGAATTAAGTGGATAATCTCTCCTAAGTTACGCTGAGTTTGAGGTGTGAAATATAATATTTAACCGGGTAATTAGCTTTGCAGGGTAAACTTTTTAAACCTTTTTTTATCATTACCATCATAATATAATATTGGGACGATTACTTTTGTGTATACAGTTATTCCCGACTTTTTAAAATGTACAACATCAGTTGCATTAGTATAAAAAGTGTAATCACGTTTATTTAGTATAAATTTGTCGGAAGCCACCTCTGTTTGAATAGTTTTGTTTACAATCTCAGTAGTTCAATGTTTGTAAAATATTTAAAAAAAGGCATTAATTATCAAACTGTATGTAATGCAACAACGGGAAATAATACAATAATCCCAATCTAATAAAAACCTTCCATACCAATAAGGCGAATATTGGTATTGAATATTGGACAAATTTTACTAGTACTAAAATTTAAAGTTTTTTTTTAAATTAAATAAAAATATTATTTATTGCTATGAAAAGATGAACTTTTTCATACACAGAAATTTTTGTTTGTGCTGAATAATAAACACAATTATAAAACTTCATAATTCATTGTGTGCTTCCAAACTCTAAAAGTTACTTTTATTTTTTACTCTTGAAGATGAATGGTAGATTATGTTTTATGAATTACAATATCCAATTAAAATATTTTAGTTTTTACCTTTATTTCTAATAACTAACGGTAATAATTTATATAGATTGCATAAGGAAAATTAACTGCCTGAAAATTTGTGCATCATTTTTATGTATACTTATATATTATTACTTTTATTTCGAATCTAAAATTGTTCTTAACAATCTTTTACATTTTATTTGTGATTCTGTAATATGACTAGATTGTTAATAAATGGGTACATATAAGGGGCGATTTAGTGAAGATGAATTGCTATTAACAACGATTGACTGTTCTATAGAAAGATCTAGTTAATAATAGTATAGTTACCTATAAAACTAACGTATGTTCAGCTCTACGTAGAATCTGGGGGAAGTTCCTGGGAATTCACCACGATAGAGGGCTGATCCGGAATTTTCAACTTGATCACATCTGTAATAAGGTTACATCAAGTATTTACGTGTTAAAAAATGTATTTAAATTCTGTTCTAAGGCAATATTAAAAATGGCCTATTATGAGAGTCCTTCAGGGAGCTCGATAGCTTAACACTGCCTTGCATGTATATACTTGAGACCGTGGAATTTCTTCGCTTCAAGTGTGTCCTTACACGGGGCAGTGACATTCACAACTACCCCACAAGAGGCCGGGAAAACTACAGAGTTGCCCAATATAGGCTTTAAGCGTACCACCACCTGCCATCACAGATGGGGCTGCATATTCTAAATAGACTTCCTAACTCTATTAAATCCATCAAACAACCAAAAATAATGAAGTATAAATTTAGAGAGTACCTTGTTTCAAAATGTTTTTACAGTGTGGGTGTGTTCTTTATCCTAGAGAGTATCTAATCCTTTGATTCTAACATTCTATTTCAGTGGCATTAATCAAATTAAAATTAATCTTCTGTAATATGATTTAATTTTTAAATTAATCAATTAATAATAATTATGACATATGTAATACAAACAATGTTTGTCAAACACAACAAGGATTAAGTATCTTTTTATCTATGTTTATTTTCACCTCGAAGTATTAGTCTGATTTTAAACTAAATGACAAACGTGAAATTCAATTCTCTCGACTATAAATCATAACCTACCACCTACCAAAGACACCCCTTATTTCACTAGTAGTGTGAACAGTTTTACTTAAGTTTATTCTTATTCCATTATAAACCGATATTTAAAATCAGGTAAAAATGTATTTCAAGTCACCTAATTAGTTTTGTATGCAATTATAGTATAAGCCAACTTTGACGGCGTGTTGGTTCAGTGGGTAAGGCTTAGGACATCGGAGGGCAAGTTCCAAGGTTCGAATCCTCACTGAACCAACAGTCGGTATTTCACTCGTTGAATAAAGCTAACGCACAGGCCTGTAGGCCCATATGAACTGGCGAATGAAGTTAAAAAAAGTACAGGTACATTTTTTATTTCAATTAGAACTTATTTACTAGATGTTATTTTGAGTGGTAGTTTTGTTTTTAAAAGTTTGTTTATTTATAAATATTAAGGCATGGTTATTTACTCATTTTTATTGTTAAACAAGACAAGAATTTATTCTAAATATCATTGATAAATGCAGCTCCTAATGTATTCCTTTATAAACAATATAACATTTTGGCTTATAATATGATGTATTTTCCTAACTTTGACGTAACTGCAGTATATATAAAGAAACCTTCTAAGTTACTGATTTTAAATCTAAATGAACGTAATTAAGGTAAAACATATTACATGTGTAACACCAAATATTACTTATACAATTTTTGAAATATATATTTTAGGATTACAATTAATTCCTAGTTACAAATATTGCTTTATTCCTAGTTTTCATTAACTAGAATTAGTTCCTAGTTACAAATGAGCTTAATAATTATATTACTACGTATTAAGAGAATCATAAAATCATAGTATTATAACCATAACTTAATTATTTATTAAAGACCTACCTAGAAATATTTCTTATTCTAGGGTGTGTCTTTTTGCAGACGATACTTCATTGTTAGTGTCTGCGAATGCCTATTCAGATCTTGAAGTTAAATTTACCATAAAGCGTGTTCTCTTTTGCTGTGGTTTGATGTGAATTCCTTAAATATTAATAGCTTCAAAAATCAGTTAGTAAACTTCAGCCTGACCAATCAAATGATACTGTTCTCTCAATGTTAAATGAATTAGTTACATCTTCAAATTTAATCAACATTTTAGGCATTTTAAATAATTAATTTAAAACATAAATCAGGACTGTGAAAACGTTAGTTCTGCCATTCATGTACGTAAAATAATGTCCTCATTTGCTTATCATAACCTTCTGTTGACTGCTTATTACAGCATATTTTTTTCATAAATAACATATGCTGTCCCAAACTGGGGACATGAAAACACAAATACTAAAATGCTGTTTCGATTTAGAAAAAAGAGATATACGAGCAATACTTAAGAAGCCCAGAAAATACTGTTTACAATATACATATATATATTGTAAACTGTGTCTTTTTTTATAAGAAGAACCTAATTCTATTTGCGAAAAATCCACGGGCTATGCAATACAATCTATGACACAGAAACACTGTCTAAATGACACGTCACAAATATGCCTTTTTTGAAAAGCATTTATCATACAGTGCTTATGGACTTTACAACTCCATGCCTGGTTCAATTAGATGTGAGAAAGGCTTAAAGATAGTTAAGCGTAAATGCAACGTACTATCCCCCTGCTTTTATAGTTTTAGGAAATATGTCGAACAACTATTGTAGTCCTAAATGGTGTTGATAGAATGTATATTTTACTTGTTTTATTTAATGAAAAAAATTAGAAAATCTTTTTACAATTAAGATTATTATATATCAATAATTTATAAAATAAATATCACTCTATTACACATTTGTTAATTTATGTTAAAAAAAGATAATTTTATTTGATCGGTTCTAAATGTATCATTAATATAAAGGGTACAAAGAGTACTTTGTGTCAAGACATAATATGTAGACATATTTTATTACGTAATAATACAGAAAGTGTTTTTATAATTGGGTCATTTCCATTAGTAAATTAAAGTAATGTTATCAAATCAATAGTAGTGACTATTGCAGCCAGAATGTAGAGATCTAGTTACAATATATGCGACGTAACATGGATCAAACCAGTGTCTATGTATACTTTCGACCCATCATAGTGTTTTGTTCACTGTTTGGTCATTTTGCTTTGAGTAATGTAACTGCCAAAACATCATGTAACCTACAATTCAAAATTACGTCACCAGCTTTGATAAGTACACTTTTAGGGTTAACAGTTATAGTACAAAACAAGGTTTCAAATTATTTTAAGTACAATAGTGTACTTACAATGCAACTGTTTGCTGTACACAATTTAGCATTGTATATTATTTATAAATTCATATATTTCAAAAGTTCAAGAAGTATATTAAGAGCTCTGAAATCAGTTGATGACCTGAGGGACTCATTCATTGACCTGCCGGTACATTTGAAACCAAAATTGACCAATCCAGTAAGATTCATGAGGATGATATTTACTGTATTATTTCTCATACTATTAGAGGGTTTATTTTTAATTTGGCTTTCATCTGAAAGGAAACCACTCGTATACATAGGTTTTCTTTGGCAAACAGCCGGATTTTTCAGACAATGCTTTGTCCTAAGCTCTATATACTATAGTTGTAGCCTTGTCATGTATGACACTATAAAGTCCTGGCGTTCATACTGTTTGGTCAACTGTAGACCATTCAGTAGGTTAATAGACTTTTGTCAACTAATAATGGGACAGACAAGTATTTTGGACAACATTGATAACGATCTAATGAGTTACACATTATCAATGTTTGTATACTATATAATAAACTTGCTAAACTCGATCCCTATAGTGATTATGAAAAGTCAAAATGTTATTGGAATTGTGGCTATACTTATCACCAATAATACCGTTGTAATATTACTTTTGGTGTGGAGTTTGGACACCACTGCAGTTCAGGTAAGAATGAATATCAATATAGTATTTAAACATAAATTAATTTTATTAATATAGTTTGGCTATGTCTATATCTTCTTGCAAATGGATGGTTGAAACCGATAAGTGGAAGTCAACACAAGGTACATTCAACACTTTAAGTCTTACATAGTTTAAGTCTTACATGGTTAATAGGAAACAATTTGTTCGTTACAGTGGCTTTTCATTATCAACTTTTAACGTTCAATCAGGCGTACTCAGGGCTTGAACCTGGGGCCTTGCCTGTTCACCATTTTAATTAATGATTTAATAGATTCCGTATGCTTCGCTGAAACATTGTTGTTCGCTGATGATTTGAAAATGTTTAAACACATTAAGAATCTTGATGATGCCACCTGTTTACAGCGTGATATAGAAAATGTATTCACTTGGAGTGTTTTAAATAAAATTATTTTCAATGTTTCAAAATGCCACTTAATGACATTCACAAGGGCACAAGATTTTTTCAAAAATGATTATTTTTTTGAACGGTGTTTTAATAGCTAGAGTAAATAAAACAAAAGATTTAGGCGTTTACTTAAATGATTTACTAATCCTCATATCGAATGATGCATAGCCTCAGCCAGTAAAATTATGGGTTACATTTTTAGACAAAGTGCAAGTTTCCAAAACACTATAACCATCATTATGCTTTACAATGCTTTCTTTAGGTCGAGGTTGGAGAGTGGGGCTGTCATATGGAATTCAATTCATTCAACATATCGAGAAGTGATTGAAAGAGTTCAAAAGCGATTTTTAAGATTTACAAATGTTTTAATGTTTACACGTAAACGGTTCCATATGATGAGCTGTTAGTGTTGTTTGGGTTCCGGAGTCTTGACACGAGGAGAACACTAATGGGCCTGGTGTTCCTGTATAGACTGGTGCGTGGCGGGGTGGACGATACCACTGGCTTGGCGGGCCTCTCCGTGTACCTACATTTCATAGTCGCAATAAACTTCTGTTCTCTGTTCCCTACTGCCACACGACGACACATGCTTCTTCCCCCCTTCACCGCCTCATGACATCTTACAATAATTTACTCCTTTCCAATAATAGTAATGTAGATCTATTTTTTTACTATTTTAAAATATTTAAAGCTAATTGCCTGTCTTGTTTAAGTCAACGCTCTACATAATTTTGTTTTGTTTATTACTCTGTTACGAATTCTATATTGTTAACTATTCAAAATATATTTAATACTGTTATTATTTACTGTCTTTATGTTTGTCAATTGTTTAAAATATTTATTACTTTTATTATTTATTGTTGTTATTGTTCTTAATTGTTTAAAATATTCATTACTGCTATTGTTGCTAAATGCTAATATATACTAATATTAGTTATTATTTTTATTTAATTGCATGTTATTATATTTTTTTGCATCCTCATCAAGCACATATTGTTCCGTTCCATATAAATTTTAGTTAAATTTGAATCTATAGTATTTCAGTTTGGTATCTTATTTTTTGTTATTTTTTTATAATGTGAAGTGATTTAGTGAATAAGTTATAAAACCCACAAACATAAATAGATGTATTAATATGAATTGCTTCAGTGTAATTGGTTTTTACTGTATTGAAGCACGTAAATAAATAAATAAACACACAACCTTAGTCTCAGTGTTACACGAGGATTTCCATTATTAATGAGACAAGCACACATGTTTGTTCTACGTCTTTTAGCAAAGGTAGTTACAGTAAATACGTAAAACCAATAAGGGTAAGTTAAAACAATATAATTCAATAGACAATATGAGCCACATTATTTACATAAGGCTGCTCTTACTGAGGCTAACAGACATAGAGGTACCGTAAATTCTTAAAGCCGATAAAGGTAACTCAACACAAGGTAATTCAACACACAATATGTGCCACATTGTCCAAATGAGGAGTGTCGTCATTGCTGAGGAAAACATCACATGATTTTGTCCTTTATATTAGTCCTACTTAAAATAATTGAACTGTCAGAAAATATTATTAAAAAACTTCTTAGAAGTATTAAATATATAAATATAAATAAATAAATTTTGGCACCTTGTACATTTTCCTTTGAATATTTGGCATTTGTAATATCCCTACTTTGAATATACACATAAGATATATGTTTATCATAAGTTGAAATGAAATATATTATTTAATAATTTATATAAAATAGTACATTTCTAAGACATAATTAACAAATATATCTTAGACTATTAATGCTTACTCTCTCTGTCTGCTGTCGTAGATGGAAAACTTTCACCGAGAGATTCTGGCTATGGCCGTTAGAGATATGTCATGGAGAGATTATGTTCAGGTAATATTCTTCTTATAATTTAATAGAGTTAATAATTTAGGTTTGTAAATTGGATTTGAAAAAACATATTTATGAGTAATTCTACTATGTTTAGTACAAAATAAATGTGTTATGAATCAAGACAGATAAATAATATTTTACTGATAATTTATTTTATCACACAAGATGCGTAATGTAATTTCAGAGTAATTTGTTTTGCAAAATAAATTGGTATTTTTTTCATACTTATCAGGTCAAAAACGTGTAATATTACACCATTAAAGTTAATTTAACCTTAAGTAAATTAATTATATGCAATTGTTTTAAATTGAGAAAACCGCGCTAGCCATTCTCTGGAAAAAAGGGATAAAGGCAGAATCCCGATTTAAATGGGGGAAGTTAACTCCACAATATTACCAACGAAGCAACCAAAATACTACATTAATAAGATTAGAGAATAATTGTATTTTAATTTTTAAATATTTGTCAATATATGACTTAAAAATTATGCACGAAAATAAATTCACAAACTATACAAATATTTATTACAAGCTATTGATTTCAATATTTCCTTGTTCAACTAAAGAACACAATTGTAATTACAAAATAATTACATTTAAATTAAAATTACATTGCAATAGATTGTAACTGTTTGACATTTTATTTTTTTTAGTTACTGGTACTGTAAAATATTTACTTTTGTAGATTACTAAATACACTAAATAATGTAAACACTATACAGGAAACATAAGATCAAATGTAAGGTAAACTACTGCTTATTATTATTAAATTATTTCGAATCAGTTTAACGAACAAAAATATTTTAATTTATCGTGAAACTGTAAAATAACAGTAAACGTTAATGTTGCTCTGAGATATATTTTACAAATTAATTTCTGTTTCAGTTCTAGATTTTTCAAAATAAATTGAAGAACAAAATGCCTAAAGTTAAATCTCCTTAACTTGATCCACCAACATGTACAGTAATTAACACTATCAATGTATGCTCACTCAAAAACTGAATTGGACTTTTAATTTTAAAATATGAGCGTATTGTTAAAAATGAATTCCACTTACAATATTGTTAGTAAAATATACAGTGGTTTTGACAAAAATGATCATTACAATTATTACGACAAATTTGTTCATTATAATAGATAATGATAACAAAATAAACTACAACTGTAAGCGTATAATTTAATACTATATTTGTCTGCACATTATTATATACGTATATTTTTATCCTTATTTTAGCCCCTATGGCACTTCTAGATTTTGGTCAGAAATTTTAAACTGTCGAATCGTTGCCCGATACATTGTTGTACTTTACTGACAGCCTTCCTTTTTACAACCTACAATTATATAGTTATATAATATACAATTATTTAGATTATATAGATCTCGCTCTTAGTTTAGGCTCTTATATTTGTAAATATGATACATTGCAATGAAAAGATTTTGAAATTATATTCTTGTAATCGAAGGGGGATACATTTTCAGAGAATTCTCTAGTTTTTTTCTTAATCGTAATGCTAAAGACCCTACCCTTAGAAACATTAACTCTCTTTGTAGTTTTATGTTTATGTTTGTTAATAGGTAAGAGTTCTTCTTACTCAGTTGGAAAACAAACAACCTGGGTCTACAGCAGCTGGATTTGTCAAAGTTAACCCAGGCCTCATGCTGACAGTAAGACTTGTTGTTTTGTAGTAACATATAATATGTCTTATTTAAACTAACAGTGCAAGTAAAAATATTAAATATGTGTCCTAGCTTGCTAGAAATACGCATTTCGTTCAATTCTATGCGTTTAATTATTGTGATAGAAATATATATATATATATATATATGTTTATATGTATACTATTATAAGTGATAAACATGTTTAAATATATCACCTTAAACATGTTTTAATTAACATGATTTAAACAAAATCACTACTTGCAGTAATTAGATATCAAGTACTTTGAACATATCACTAGGAATTTACGCACACATAATTATGTGGTTATTTTATTGGTATGATTGTTTATGTCTTCGTAAAACCTAAAAGATAATGTATACAAATATGATTGATTCAATATTTCACACATAAGTTATGTTCATGTGTTATCTTTATTTGTTAAACATCAAAATAAGTTTTTGAACTTTTCTGTTAAATCACTCTTACTTTTTTATTCACTTTAAATTGATAAATTTTCTATTGCTCTAAAATCCGTTTCCCAATAATTGTTATGTCCACTATGGTATTACTTATGCACTATAAATCTGATATCGCTGGTCTTATCTTATCGTTTTCCAAGAACTTACACAAGAAGAGCGCTCGGTGGTAAGTAAACCATTAGATTTACCAGTTTTTAATAAAATTTAGTAACCACCTAACCTAACCATAATTATAGCGAAGTAACGGAAAAAGAAGTGATATTTAAGTTTCGGAAAAGTAGAGGTGATAAATGGAAAAGATCCAAATTTCTCTTCACAAAAGTCCTGATAATTAATCGTAGTAATATTTTATAGAAACCAACATCTGTAAGCTTCTTGGTCTCAAAAACAACAAACAAATTGATAACTTTATTAATATGCTCATATATTGTATCTTATTTCCAGCATTTTGCCTAGTATGTAAATAGTTGTTGAATTTGAAAATTACCATAAGGTAAAAACAATTTTTATACAAGACATAACATAACAAGAAAAGTATAAACCTAACAGAAATATATTAAGCAGGAGATATAATTATTAGTCTTCCTTCTTGATAACTGTTTTCCTTTTAAACTCGGAAAAGTATTGTTATAGTGTACAATGGGTTCATAAATATTGTATTCATTTTGAATCGTTTTCCCTGTCCACTGACACGATGAAACATGTATTATTAAGTTTGTATGATGATTTCAAGAATATAAGTGACATACTAGGTAGGAAAGGTGTCTTCAAGTAATGAAGAAAAATAAAATTACTGTAAAAGTGTTTAATATATGCTTGATCATTTTAAATATGACACAAAACAAGGACATCTAAGTTAAAAAATAACGTTGCTTAAAATTTTATATTTGAATATTCATGCTATGACTTTGTATGAAATAGTTTTTGTCCCATATGGACATTCTGTATAGGATACCAAGTCCATAAATAACTTAAACGTCTTTTTAAGTTCAACAAGTGTAATATTCAGGTAGAAATCCCTTTTAACCCGAATGAGTAAGATTACATCTATGTTAAGTAGTTTAAATGTATAAGTATTTCCCCTAAATATGACTCTTTATTTCGAATAATTAGTAACGTTTTAAATATATATTTGTTTTAGTTTACATCTCTGGCGATTGAATACTTCATTACCTTCACCCAAAATATGGAGTACTTCTTAGATTCTGGAAAACCCTCTCATACTTCTGAGCTATAATCAACTCTCAGAACACGTGTATATGTTGGATTATAATTAAAGGCATATTTTATAAACTATTAATAATATATGACTAATATTGAACACATGTTGTTTAATGTTATTTTACCCTTGTTTGGAAATATTTTCTTTTCTGTTATGCTGGTACTCTGTATGCTCATTGCGATTCAGCATTACATCATCGAAAAAGATGCCATTTTTGATTAGCTAGTCCATTACTTAGGTGAGAGTTGCCTACATAATTCAGTTGGTAAATGTTTACAGAAAGTTAGACTAGTGTTAACATAAAATATAAAATTCTGTTTCCAAATTTATGATATTTTACGTACCAGTACATGGATGTCTTTTAAATAAAAAAAATGTAAATATATAGTTTCGGTACAGAAATTATGTGTAACCGAGATTGAAGATTGTTTACTAAGACACTAGGAGGCTTATGAACAATCTAATCACACAATTGTTTTTACTCGTTTTATTGTACGTTATGATTTATGAGGTTTCAATCGTTATTATAATTTTGAATAATTTTTATCCTATTTTAAACAAAAACACTACCGGAATTTTAACTAGTTTTCGATGTGCATCAAATTTACAGTTTTATTACTAACACACCTGTTAATGTATTGCATTTATATTTTTAAATGTGGTTGACAGAAATGTTTTTCATGAAAATTAGTTTTTCTCCGTTTCATTAAATATCGTTTCATGTCATACAATTAATTACTTGATTACAGCGTAATCCTTATGTAACGATTCACTTTAACATGTGTAAATAAATGCAGTATTCTCAAATTTATTGATTGAGTTATCATCACACAAGAAATTTCAAAATATAGAAAATACTTAATTTTGCTTATGGGCATCAAACTGTATGTATTTGTCTAATAAATCAATTTAATAGATATTTAAGACTTAAAAAAGTAAAAATTGTGTTTACTCAACTGCCTTTAAGATGAAACGTGTTGAGTCCTATATTTAGTATAATGAGTAAACATATGCCATTGCCAAAGGAAAAATTTTATATGAATTAAAATTGTAAAAGTCTAAAAATGACAGCTTGCCTGTATAGTACAAATGTACACGTTACGACATTGAGCATCTCTGGAACTGAATTATTAGAGATTTCCTTGTTTTAATTTAATAATTACTAGCTTAAACTATAAATTTAAATACCTCTTATGAACTAAAGACCATAAAAAGTAAAACATATTCCACTCTTTTGAGTGTCTTTTGGTGCAAAAGTAGTTAATTGGAGGTTATTATTGTGAAATGTAGTCCTGTGTTTCAACCATCCACATAGTTGTAATCCAAACTTTAACAGTAAAAGATCTTTCTGACTTTAGATCAGAGCTCTCATATATATTATGAATACTATGAATTAATCCTTGATTAAATTCACATATTTTCACAAAGTGTTATTTTATTTTAAATTTATCTCAGTTCAAACACAGGAGGCTTCCCACCCATTCATGAGTGAAACAAAATCCTTCCATTAACTTTAGTCAATAAACTGATATACAGTACGTTTAGCTACCCTGTGTTGAAAGTATCGAGTGTTGTTACAACTACAAGAGTTTGACAGCTCTGGCCAAGTGTTCGAAGTGCCACAGGACCTAGGAGTGCCTCTATTTCCCAATAGGAGCCACCCTGTCTCGCCCGCAAGATTCAATGAAATTAATAAATCGTATTTGTTGTTTCATTTTTCCTTTTTCAAAATTGGCCTAACCTTCCAAATTTCTTTTTTTGCCAAGGCCCCTGCTATTTACGCTGGCAATATTTTAATATCAAGTCCTAATATTTAGTAAGTTATCATCTTTGTTAGTTATATGTGTAATATGTATTCATATTTTTCGTTTGTTGTATGTTTTATTGTTTTCAGAAGTTTAGTATCTTTTAATTTATCCTTGTAATGTATTAGTTATACTTATATATTCCTATTATTCGTTAAGTATTTTTATTAATACAACGGCCAGAATGAACGTGAGTGACTGACTCTAACATTCAAAGACACTCTTGAACCTAGGTCCAGTAGGTAACATCGAGTACTTCAGTATGTTTGATGAGCCTCTGCCAAACAACAAATCTGCCTACATGAACCAACACTCAGCTTCATAAAACAAGACATGACTAAAAATATATGACAGAGAAGAGAAAATGATTGCAAACTATGACACAACAAGGTCGTAATGATCCACATCACAATATACAGGACGTTCATTAAAACACTCTTGAAGCCTTTAGGATACGATAACTTACATTAAAGCAAAGAAAAAAGTGCTTAATATGTCCTAAAACGCTTAATTTTCCGTATTTCTTTTTTAATCTCTTGTTTACATACTCTACCACATCTTAGTAACCACAAAAGATATTATCTTCAAACCTTGTACATGTATTAGAAATAATAAGACCTAATTTAGTTAATAGTATCAAGTTTCTGATTTGTACCGTTTCAAATTGGCAGCTATTTTGAGTTTTCAAAGCTTCATATTTTTAGAAATATAAATTTATCGATAAAATTACGAGTTCGTGCCGAAGGTAGAGGTGGGTGGGTACCTTGGAGCCAAACTTCAAGGTATCACCAGGATTGGAGAAAACAAGAAGGGTAGAGTTGTTCCTCCTTGAGTAGAAGTTTTGTTATGGTGGGAAACGAAGATTTTACGAGGCCAAAACCTTCTAGAGGTGAAAAAGATTGTCCCCGCCAATCGTGTGGCCACGGCTGGTCACTCGGTTGGATGGGCTGTGGGGGAAGGTTGGACGGGGTAAGTCTGCAGGGAGGGTTTCGGGGCAGCGGGTTGGGAAGTTGAGGCTACAGGGACCGGAGACCAGTCGGAGGAAGGTCCGGGGATAGGATTTGGTGATTGGGGGCAAGGTGATGAGGTGGGGTTGAATGGGGTGGTGAAGAAGTAGATTAGGAGGTGTGAGGAGTTTGTGCCAATCAGGCATGGGTTGAATCTTTGATTTGGTAGTTCTACTTGGCCGGGTCTAGGAGAAGATGTGGAGGTTTTAATACGATAAGACAAAATATAAAATTAAACAAAACAATGTTATAATTAATTATTTTGGCAATTTTTATATCATAAAGTTTTTCAGGAAAAAATAAGCACTAAATTCCTTAATTAAAATATTGTAAATAAAATAATAAGCTAAACATTTATTTATTATAAATATAGTAAAGCAAAATAAAATAAAACTGATTTCAATTTATGTTTAATGGTCACCTTATAATTTTGGTACCAGTACCAGTTCGAGCTGTAATGACAAATAGTCTTTCAAAAAATAAAACTACGTGCAGTACACCCATCTCTATAACCCAACTAAACCAAACCATATTCAATCACCAAAACTTGTTGGATGACGTGCAGCAGTGCTCTGACAGACGGACGGTTCATAAAATACACTCACAGAATCTATCTACAAAGAGTGTTCTCTTGCCTCGAGATTTTCTGTTGAATAATTCGTCCTTTATACTTTTTTACACTATATTCATTGTTCATTTACGGGTAGTTTGACGTCACCACTCATGAGGACAATAGAGCAGAAACGTGATGGGATTACAAAAGATTTGGTTGCCACATATTAGTCCTATTGATAATAAACATTGTACTTTATAGATTACGTTTACATGTGTTAACATATGGCTAGTTAATGACGTAGTTTGACGTCACCACTCTTGAGACCAATCATGTGACTGGAGTACATTGGGTTCAGTTGTCACAAGTTGAGGCTTATTGACCATAGATATTGTACCTTATAGCTTACATTTACATGTGTCAATGTATAGCTAGTTAATGACGTACTTTGACGTCACCACTCTTGAGACCAATCATGTGACTGGAGTACATTGGGTTCGGTTGTCACAAGTTGAGGCCTATTGACTATAGATATTGTACCTTATAGCTTACATTTACATGTGTCAATGTATAGCTAGTTAATGACGTACTTTGACGTCACCAGTCTTGAGACCAATCATGTGATTGGAGTACATCGGGTTCGGTTGTCACAAGTTGAGGCCTATTGACTATAGATATTGTACCTTATAGCTTACATTTACATGTGTCAATGTATAGCTAGTTAATGACGTACTTTGACGTCACCAGTCTTGAGACCAATCATGTGATTGGAGTACATCGGGTTCTGTTGTCACAAGTTGAGTCTTATTGACCATAGATATTGTACCTTATAGCTTACATTTACATGTGTCAATATATAGCTAGTTAATGACGTATTCTGACTTCACCACTGCTGAGGATAATAGAGCAGAAACGTGACTTGAGTGCAAAGGGATTAGTTGCAACAAGTTAAGGAATATTTATCGTAAATATTATAATTCATAGATTACATTTACATGAGTCAATATATAGCTAGTTAATGACGTACTTTGACGTCACTACTCCTTAGGCGATTGTCCTCACATATGGGTAATATTCAAATATTTTAATCACATATAATGGTTTTATTCTCTAATATCCTAGTGTATGAACTTAAGAAACAAATAGGGGTGAAGATAATATAACTTTAACCACAAATATTTGAGCTATACATATTTAACTAACAATATAGGAAATGAGAATTTGTATCGTAACATTTTACCTTAAATAGAAAACCATTATTTTGCATTATCCCCTATTTTTATGTCCAATATATATATATATATACATATATATATATATATATATATATATATATATATATACAGCATACTTTTTAATATTATAACTGTACAATAGTGTTAAAATTTAAAATATGAAAACCATGATTTTATTTAACATTTTATGTCTATTTCATGTCCAATTAAAAAAAAAAAAACATTTACAGCATAGTTTTAAATAATAACATTTTACAACACTTAATATGATGTAAAATATGAATAAATTTTTCTTAACTTTATATATGTTCTAAAATTACTGAAATAATATAAGTTAAAAAAAAATCTCTACAGATGGAAAAAATAAAACTTAAAAATAATAATACCGACGGATTAAATGTAAACAAAAAATATAGGAATTTGCTCTAAGCCAAATAATAAAGAGAAAGTGAAAAAAGCACATATATAAGTAATGTAAACATTATCTGCCAACTATACTGTATCAGCTATTTATATCGTTTATAATTAAATAATAATCTTTTATGGATAGTTTATTTAGCAATCACAATATTAAACTAAGACTCAAAAAATGTTTTAGAGTGAGTGGTAAGTAGAACAAGATTGAAGAATAAACGATAAACAAAGAAATACAATAACTATATCAGGTACAAAATAAGCTAGTTTATGATATTTCCTTAGACAAGACCTTCCTCTTAAATAAAGTTATATGGCTTACTTCTTTGACAAAAGCATCTGCACTGGCAATCAATCGACCTATTTTATGTGTGATCGTTTCAATACATTATTGAATGAAATTGATCAGCTTGTGAAACCTTTTAAGTAATTGTATTACATTAACGATAATAATAATAGCTAAAACAAATGAAATATTAAATGTTTATACACTTGATTGCATTGAATTGTAAATTAAAAATGGTCCCTGAATGTTTAGGTAATAATTCTACTATAATTAGTATAAACTTGTATTGATATAAAAAACAAAGTGTACCATTACATTATTACTTTAGTTGATAGAACAATTTAACAGTATGTTTCACTAGCAAGATATGAGTGAGGACACCAGTATTTATAAATATTATCGACCCTTAGCAATAGTGTTTTACTTTTTAGGATATTTTCCAGTGGTTAATGTCCGATCTGTGCGTGCTGACCAGTTGGGTTTTATACGAAAATCACTACCCGTAGTGTTTTCGATTATAGCACTTTCCTCTATTTTTTGTTGTCAATTGTTAAACTTGTTGTTAAATAACAATTCCCTACAAATAAGAGTCTCTGATTTGTATTATGATTCCACGTTGTTTTTGGAGGCTGTTTGTTTTTGCTTGAATTCAATAAACATTGTAAAGTCCTTTCAAAAAGTGGATAGATTGAGACAAACTCTTTTTAGATTACCAAACAATCTTAACTATGGGCCTACAAACCCCAAAATGTTTGCAAAACTATTGTTTACGTTAACCATCATCTCAACTTCAAGCTTTGCAGTACTTACATACTTCGGTAGTAAAACATTAAAATATAGCTTTACATACGTAATTTTCGGCGTATTTATTGGTTACGTAAATTGTTATTACTGTCTATTCCTCAGCTGTGTATTCTACAGCTGCATTCAGGTAATAGACGACTCTATACAGTCTTGGCACCGATACTGCTGGGTCAACTGTAGACCGTTCCACCATCTCCATCAGTTCTGCCACATGATCTTGGCTCAAAGTGAGCTCCTCAATGAAATTGACGAGCTGTTACAAACTTACGTCCTTGTCATTTTTGGAGTAGCAGTGTCTAACACTGTTACTGGTTTGTTTTTCTTCATTAGATTTACAATGCCTGTGACAGCAATGGCAATCAGTGTATTTTTTTGGATTTTTTATCTTGGAATACTTGTCTTCTGTATACATTTGAGAACTGTTAAGGTACGTGTTTTGTACATAAAATACCCTGTGGTATTTGATTTAAATGTCTTAATATTAAATAAAAATATAAGTATTGTAAAATATTTGTTTGAATTAAGTTTAAGTCTACAAATACGGTAAAACATTTAAAACATGATAAGATATATATTCCCTTAAAGGTAATTTATAATCACGTTGGTTTAATTCAGAGCCTGAAAAAGCTACTTATTGTAATTTAAATCTTATTAAATATATTTTTAAGATAGCATTTCTGTTATACTCATAATACTATAAAAAGTCTAAATTAAAAAACTCTTATAATATGTATAACGATAATGTTAACAGGCCAAACTATGATTCTCATTTGCATATCTCAACTGCTGACCCATTAACTCTCTTTAAAACATCAGCCACTTATATCCATTGATTTTATTTACAGAAAGACAAATTCTACCAGGAGATCATTGCAATGGCAGTAAGAGACATGCAACTGAATGATTATATTATGGTAGGTTATGTATACATAATGCAATATTTCGTTTCTTAAGGTTTCTTAATTCATAAGCCCTAATTTATATAAATTCTTTTTACAAATATAATAATACATTTTAATACAAAACCAATATATTTACAGTACAGGTTTTATCTAGAAATGTATCTAAAAACTTTATTAGTCAACTAACAAATATACCCAATTCCACTGTACGCTTATGGGTTAGTGTTTTAGTCAAAATATATGTACATTTACGAGTGATTGGTTGGCTTAATACCCACAGTATTTGTGGGACACTACCACTGTACGTGATTGGTTGGCTTAATACCCACAGTATTTGTGGGACACTACCACTGTACGTGGTTGGTTGGCTTAATACCCACAGTATTTGTGGGACACTACCACTGTACGTGATTGGGTGGCTTAATACCCACAGTATTTGTGGGACACTACCACTGTACATGATTGGTTGCTGGCCAATTCCATGATGCTTTTATAGTTGGGTGGATGGGTGGACAAGGCTGACTGTCTTGGTTACGTCACTCAGCATGACCTCATGATGACCCTGGAAAAAGCAAAATGCGTTTCCTCTTTTCTCCCATGAACACAATACTTTTGTATGGAGCAGAGGTGTGTGGGGGAACATGGGGGAGTAGACCAAGCGTGTGCTGACAGTTTAGCGCTCAGGGCTACCTTTCGGCCGTTTCCGGTGCGGCCGTTATATTTGTTGTAGTAAAAGGAGCTGGTGGCTCTACTCATCGTGGTAAATCTACTCATCGTACTCGGCTTTGGGAGGCAAATCGTATTTAACCTTGCCTTTGATCAGAGAAGGAAATAATAATCGGAAGATTGAAGGAGATTGGGTGCGTGTATGAGTGAGTGGGCGGGCCATTATCACTGTACGTGTAATTCGTTTAGGTCATGCCTCCTGTTTACACGAATAAGTTCCCACTCATCCGTACATATACACTGGTATTGATCCACTCACCCACCTTATCACAAACAGTGGTAATGAACATATATACTCTCCTATACTCGTACGGTGGTATTTATGTATCTATGAATTCTTGAATTTATCTGGTTCTTCAATATAGTTAACGTGGTTTACCTAAATCGTTCACCTTGATATTTCTTGATGTTTACTACTTATAATTAATTAAATGTATGTCTATTGAATGGATATATAGATACTGTACCTAAATTTTACTGGATCTAAGTAAATAAATTTTGAAATAGTCACAAAAACTGTAACAAACATTAAAGTTGTTGTTAGTTCTAATGCTATTCTTGCTTTACTTTTTAGTTATAACCTAAAGAATTATAAATTAAAAGCTCTATTAATATATTTATTGCGAAGCTAAATATATGTAAGTTGATTATCAGAAACACTAATTAGTTCAGAAATGAAAAACAAAAGAATACTTTTTTAACATAATATTGTAACCAACATTTAGCTAAGTATTTGCTTTTATTGTTAGGTAAGAGTCATGTTGGACCATTTCCAAAGCAACCCTGGCCATTTCACAGCATCGGGGCTATTCAAGGTCAACCTTAACCTCCTGCATTCGGTAATAATCTATCTTGTGATTAAACTCTAGTAGATATTAGTTTTGTTTAGTTACACTATGATTAAATAGTATTAACATTCTAATGTTTAGTATTTTAAAGTATTTATTATTTGTAGAACATAATAGTGAATGTGTTTCAGTTTCTGATGCTGGGAATCGAGTATTTAATTCTAATGTTTAGTTTTTAAAGTATTTATGATTTTTAGATAATAATAGTGGGATCTGTTTCAGTTGCTGACGGTGGAAAACGAGTATTTCATTCTAATGTTAATTTTTTAAGTATTTATGATTTGTAGAACATAATAGTGGATGTGTTTCAGTTTCTGATGCTGGGAATTGAGTATTGCATCATGTTGGCACAAAATCAAGCACTTCTTCAAAATGCAGCTGGAATAACTGAATCTTCTTTTACATTAACATCGAATTTCAATTTGAACTAAACAATTGTTTTGAAATATGATATGTGCTTGTTACCTGTTTTTGTTGTTGTTAATTTCTTTTATTACATAATACGTATGTAAAAGTCACGGTATATTATATATTTATGCTTAACCAAAATGAACCACCACAGTAACTGAGAATAACACTGAATAATTTTCTTGAACATAGAAAGAACTGATTGGTATAAAACATTAGCTAAAGTTAATAACAAATTAAATAACGGGCACCACATTAATATATTCTGAAGAAGTGAAAGACCATAAAATTTAAGGCAGTTCTTGATTTATCCATCCTCATATTTACTTAAGGAATGCTAGCCCCACTAGATCACCCATCATGTAGGTATGATTGTATTGACCCACTCACTCATCAATACAATGTGATGATACTGACCCACTCCTCCAGAGAGTACGTTGGTGATGACTTATTTAAATGCCCATTCACATACGGTGGTATTTTCTCACCCACTAACCCACATACGTACACTTATACTAACCCACCCACTCAACCAAAGAATAATATAGTAATGACCAGCATACCAACCCTAACACGTAAGGTGATTTTTACCCACCCACTCTTCCACAGAGTAATGTGGTGGTGATCGACTTACTTACCCATACACCTACAGTGGTATTGGTCCACGTGCTTACTTATGCAAATGCGGTGGTTCTCACAACCCACATCCCAGGGAACACAGAAGTACCAAAGTATCTTGGAGAGCCAACGAAATCGTTTTTAGTACAATGGCCCTTGCCCAGGTTGTATCTACTGTTCTAGATTGGCTACTTCCATTTGGCTAAAAAGTACCAAAGAAAAATATATATTAATATCTAAATGAATATGGTTATATTACCATGGGAGTTCTTCTGGCTTGAGTAGCATGCTATTGAATTTAATGAATTCTGAATTATTGAGTGTGAAATTAGATTTGTTTCCAGATATTTGTTTATCAATACTTACTGTCCATATTTGTTCTATAGTTGGTTTGTATATGTTTTAATGACTTAATATAATACAAATTTATATATATTTTGTTAAGGCAAGTGAGAGCCAAATCTAAAATTTGAGTGAAAATTAGTTAATATAGGCCTAAACACTTTTCATTGTTTTATCTAACTCAAAAAAACAGTAATATATGTGTACCAAATTGTGTTCACAGTTTTAGTCAATGGATGCGATACTATCCAAGAATGTATTTTATTGTAGTTTTTTTTCATTACTATGAACAGTTTTACAGCCGTATCATACACATAGAGCTTGGTGAACTTATAAAAACTAATAGCTTACTGTTATTTGTATATTATATTTTATATTCTTACGTAAACATTTTTTATGAAATCGGAACATACAAAATATTTATATCATTTGTACATAGTACATTCAAAGTCTATAACCATGTGTACAAGTCATTATGCCTATCGAAATCGTAACTGGAATAAACTTACAATATACGATACAGCAACTTAATGGAATACAGAGTACTACTTCCAATACAATCAATACCACTGCACGTGTATGGGTAGGTGGGTGGGTCAATACGTCTGTATGTGTGGAGGCGGGTGGGTGGGTTGCCAGTGTACGTATATGGGTGGGTGGGTCAATACCACTCTACGTGTATAGGTGGGCAGTTGGGTCAATACCACTGTACATGTAGGGGTAGGCATTTGGGTCAATACGACTGTATGTGTAGAGGCGGGTGGGTGGGTTACCACTGTACGTGTATGGGTGGGTGGGTGGGTCAATACCACTGTACGTGTTTGGGTAGGCAGGTGGGTCAATACGACTGTATGTGTAGAGGCGGGTGGTTGGGTTGCCACTGTTCGTATAAGGGTGGGCGGGTGGGTCAATAGCACTGTACGTGTATGTGTAAGCGGGTGGGTCAATATAACTGTACGTGTATGGGTGGGCGGGTGAGTCAATACCACTGTACGTGTTTGGGTAGGCAGGTGGGTCAATACGACTGTATGTGTAGAGGCGGGTGGTTGGGTTGCCACTGTTCGTATAAGGGTGGGCGGGTGGGTCAATAGCACTGTACGTGTAGGTGTAAGTGGGTGGGTCAATATAACTGTACGTGTATGGATGGGCGCTTGGGTCAATACCACAAATGTTACCCACCCGCCAATTAAGTAATTGAGGTTAGGGGGATTCATTCAAAGTCTATAACAATGTGTACAAGTCATTATGCCTATCGAAATCGTAACTGGAATAAACTTACAATTTACGATACAGCAACGTAATGGAATACAGAGTACTACTTCCATTACAATCAATTTACATATGAAGATAACAATTTTATGATATTTTAATATATAAATCAATAAGAATTTTTTGAAATTTTAAATGTTTATAATTTAAAAGCTATTTTTTAAACAATAATTATTAAAAACTTTTGAATTCAGGCACACGAACTTTACAGTTCCTGTTTGTACTATAAAAGTGTGAACGTACAAACACTTATTCACAGGTCATCATTTCTATCTGACATAGTAATCCAACGTTACAAAATGTTATAACAAAGAAAATTAAAGATAAATTTACTTGTTTGAGTGCCTAACGCACATTAAAAACATATGACTGTAATTTGATTGTTTTTAAACTAAATTGTTTAGGGAAATTTGGTTAATTTATAAGAAGATTAATAGACCTAGATAACAAGAACTACTGTTAGTGCATAGACACAACAACACTTGACTATTACCAAAGGGTTTTGTGAATGATGAACCAGGTATAACAAAACTTACCTAGTTTTGCCTACATTATTAATAGACCTAGATAACAAGAACTACTGTGAGAGCATAGACACAACAACACTTGACTATTACCAAAGGGTTGTGTGAATGATGAACCAGGATTAACAAAACTTACCTAGTTTTGCCTACATTGTTTTATAAAATATTTTAATGCAACGAAAACAAATGTAGACATACAAATAAATAAATGATGACGTTTTATTGAATCGATAAAATATAAACATATCAAATCTTATTTGTAAGAAACCAAAGTTCTCATCAAGACATATTGATTGGTGCAATTTAAATAAGTGTGTATTCTGCATTTAACCATTACAAGATCGATTAATGGCATTTTTATAGATATTTGTTAAATTTTTAGACGGATTGTAAATCAACCTAGTTTAAAAAACCTACAAAATCTTAGACATCCGGGTTGAAGATATTGGTTCAAGATAATTCTTATTCTTGAACTGAGTCGGGATATTATAGGTTGTAGATTCTTAAAAATAGTTTTCTACAAGTAAAAAACAAAGAGAGATTGGTAACTTGATGTATTTTTAAAATACTGTTTCTATGCGTCAATACATCTGGTTGTTGTATGCCGATTGGACCCTTGCACCAGGGGCATAAGATTGTAGTCTGGAGTACATGTTTCGATATTATTTGTAATATGATGAGTGTTGATATATAATATGATGAGTTATTATTTAATATATAACAGTTCACCTATTTTTAAAGAATGGTTTAATTAACGATCTGTCCACTTAAATATATATTGCTTGTACAGTTTATGACTCTCTTCTACCAGGCTAAAATCCTTAACGGAAAGCAGTAATATTATTAGTACCGCTTCTTAAATTATATTTTAATAATAGTTCCTTAAACTTTAAGGCTACCTAGATTGATTGAAATATATCGTATATCTTATACATCCAATTTTATAATAAATGTAAATTCTCAATTACTCCCCTAAAATCTTATGTCCTGACCATCTCTTTTTGTTAACAAACTAATCTACATTTTATACTTATTCTTAAAAGCGTAATAGTGCTGAATAAAAAAATTATCGATATATAAAATTATATTTGCTAATGGAGAATTTATAAGTATACCATATTCATATAAACCAACGAACGCAGAGTTTTAACACTGATATAATATTGTACGTATGCCTTTTTAATAAACCCTGCAATTACTTGTATAAATGTGACAGTTATTACACCTAAAGTAGATTTTTGTTGTTGTTGTTTTGGTAATAAACGTATTTTATTTTACAGTAGGTGGAAAATTGATAATCATCTAGTAAATTAATTCTTACATTATTGTAATTGGTTTACCAGTGATCCAAATATATTACACGCAATCACAATTATATATAGCTACCACTCTTAATATATGAGCTTTATCAGAACTAATTCGTTCAGTAAGTCCTTGTGGAAAGATCTTGTCAACTAATGTGAGCATTATTTATCTAGTATCTTATATAATAAAATCATTCTTCTATCTGACATTTCAGAATTATATTATTTTAATATGTCAGTTAATTAACATTGAATGATTTTAAAAGTTGATCTGCCCTCAAATGATTTAAACGTTATAACATATACACAATATATTTGTTTATATCACATACAAATAATAACATTTCCCGTAGTGTGTAGTAACTAGACTTTTCATTCAAAATTAATAGTATTATTTATAATATACTTTTTATAATGATGATGCTGATTATATAATCAAGCTTTGTTAACGTTGCTTGTACTTACTATTCAACATGTAAACAGTTACTTTGAATTTATTGACCCAGCTACCTAACAGGATTTTTTTTAAGGAGAGGCCAATCTCCCTTTATTCTATCCGTTCCCCATAGACTATTTATCTATGAGATAAAGTAAAGTGGTGAACCAGTGTAGTGCTAGATGAAAATTACTGATACATCTTCCAGTAAATGTTGAGATTGAACTTGCACAATACTGAAATAAAAAACTACAAATGTTTCAAAAATATTTTCAAAATGGTGACACTTTAAATATTTGATCCTTAATAACTTTAAAAGCTTAGGAATAAATAAATAAACTTTGAACAATAAATAAATAAAATACTAAATTTGCATTAAAAATTTAATTTGCAATCCATAAAAGTAACGTTTTATGAAATCAGATGACAAACAACCGATTATTTTTGTATTTAATTATTTACACGTGAAGGCGTGTAGCCATGGTGTTGTGTCGCGCTAGTCAACCACAACAATACATCAGCGATTCTGATTAATTTCATCCAAAACACTACAATAAAATGATTTGTGACATTATTGGAATGAAAATGCCCCTAGCAGGTAACAGGGAAAAATTGCAGATGATTTCGTTGTTATTAAATTAAACATTAATTTTAACCTTAAGTGCTGCCCTATAAATCAATTTTTTCAATAATTCTAGGTTGGTAGAATTATTGAAGGTGCTGAAATTATTCAAGAAAAAAAAAAGGATTTGCTCCTTTGCGCCCGTCACTTTCCAATCATTTTTATTTGCAATCAAATGAGAGGACAACATTTTTAACCTCGTTTGTAATGTGAAAATAAATTTAATTAAAGTTCCATATATAGTCTAATGCATTTTTAATATTACTGGTTGTATGTCTACAACCTGCTTTGCATCACAGATAAATTTTACGAAAATTATAGTTTTGATTTAAATTAATTTTTAATTTAATAACAACAAAAATCAAAAGCAACTTTTTCCTGTTGCCTTCTAGGGACATTTTTATTACAATAATGTCATAAATTACTTTATTGCAGTGTTTTACATAAAAGTAATCATAATAGATCGCTAATGTATTGTTGTGGTTGAATCGCGTGGCACAACACCATGGCTACACGCATTCACGTGTAAATGTTTAATACAGAAATACTCAAATCTCAATTGTTTGTCATCCGCTCTTCTACAACGTTACTTTTTTGGATTGAAAATAATATTTTGGATAAAAAGGTATACTTTTTAATTGTTGTGTTTTCCTAACCTTTTAAAAATTATTAAGGATCAACAAATTTAAAGTACCGCCATTTTCAATAATATTTTTTTAACATTTTTATTTTTCTATTTGAGTAACAAAATACTTTTGTTAATGTTTGTACAAAATTTGAATCATATAGATTAAATATTTAAAAAATAAAAAATAATTAGTAAAAAATTAAAACTGGCGGCTGAACGGGTACCGGAGGTGATTTGGAGTTTTTAAATAGGATATTATGTCTAGTTTTTGGGCCGAACCCAATCCCATAAAAGATCCTAAGAGAGTTCAAGGGCACCCTGTATAATAGTCATTTCTGAAGGGTGTAAATCAGTTCTTTATTACTGCAAATAATTGTGATCTCATAATACGAGATCACATCATTTTACTATTAACCATCATTATTGTTACTATTTGTTTTGTAGTAAAAGTTCCACTTGT
Organism: Stictocephala bisonia; assembly: GCA_035578905.1. Lineage (NCBI taxonomy): Eukaryota > Metazoa > Arthropoda > Insecta > Hemiptera > Membracidae > Stictocephala > Stictocephala bisonia. The sequence goes on along the minus strand of JAQJVL010003100.1, from coordinate 40,664 downwards.
ATAATACCCTATTTACATTGTGAGAGGTATTATAACTTAGTAAAAATGCCACTAACTATTCTTACAACAATTTCGTACTGAAACAAATAATTTATTAGACAAAAAAATAAAGTCAATAATAAAGGGGAAAACTACACGCATATAAGACACATTGTTTAACTAACAGCAACTGTCATATTGTTTCATATAGAGATTTGTTTTCAAACACATTCTTTTTTACACAAACCACAGAGTGTAGTTCCGCATAACAACGTATAGACCTGTTATACTTATATGTGGTTTATCACACTTGCCAGCTATTACTGCAAACCACAGAGTGTAGTTCCGTCAAAAAACGTATTGCCCTGTTATACTTCTATGTAGTGTACAACACTTGCCGACTGTTAACGCAAACCACAGACTGTAGTTCCGTCAAACAACGTATTGACCTGTTATACTGCTACGTGGTGTACAACACTTGCCAACTGTTACTGCAAACCACAGACTGTAGTTCCGTCAAACACCTTATTGACCTGTTATACTTCTATGTGGTGTACAACACTTGCCGACTGTTACCGCAAACCACAGGGTGTAGTTGTGGCTCTCCGTGCAGTTCTCGTATCTACTCAAGGTCACTCACCACGTGCACGTGTTCTATACGTGCTGTGCGTGTTTCAGTTTGTCGAATAGTGGTCTTTATTAATTTATTATGAAATGGCACTCTGTGGCATCTGTGGAAACGCATGTAGTGATTCTAGCAGCATAAAGTGCACTGTATGTGAAAATTGTTTTCATCTTCACTGTTTTAAAAACGACAGCGAGGAAATAATAAAGCGATCTACCAAGGACTGAAGATGTGTTTCATGTAGGCGTGAATCATCTACTCATGGAAGTGTGAAGTCGAATGTGTCTTGACAACTAGAATAACTACTAATTCCCAAACTTGGAAATTGTTTGTGTTTATTAGTATTGTAGTGAAGTGCAGCAGATGTGAATTGCAGTGAAGGTACGGTCTTGCTTATCAAGTCCTATTATGTGCCTTATCAGTGTTAGGTGTAGACGCCACGGAGAGCAGCCCGGCTGATAACAACAAGTTACTATAATCTGGAATCTGACAAGAAACCTGTTGAATTTTGTTGCCTATACTGACCACATTACTCGTAAAAGTGGTCAGTCAATTCTGGGTTATGTCCTTATTATAACTATGTACTAGTTATGATGGAATAAATTCATTTATTCATTTCATTTATTCATTTAGTTCCGTCAAACAACGTTATGACCTGTTATACTTCTATGTGGTGTACCACACTTGCCGACTGTTTCCGCAAATCACAGAGTGTAGTTCCATCAAACAATGTATTGACCCATTATACTTCTATGTGATGTACCACACTTGCCGACTGTTACCGCAAATCACAGAGTGTAGTTCCATCAAACAATGTATTGACCCATTATACTTCTATGTGATGTACCACACTTGCCGACTGTTACCGCAAATCACAGAGTGTAGTTCCATCAAACAATGTATTGACCCATTATACTTCTATGTGATGTACCACACTTGCCGACTGTTACCGAAAACCCCAGACTGTATTTAGAAACACAGACAAGCGGTGCATTTAGAGATGTATGTAGTTAGGCCCTTTGTGTAGAGAACGCTTAAAAATTATTAAATGAATGTTCTACTCTAATAAGAAAACTACAATATACTTGGTAATTAGACTGTGTATTTTGTGAAAATCTGTAGATATTAAGTCTATATAAAGTTGTAATTTAGGACAATTATATTTCCTAACTTTTATATGAATTAAATGAGAGAAAATTAACTGCCTGTAAATTTGCGCATCGTTTTTATGTATTCTGATATATTATTACTTTTCTTCCGAATCTAAAATTGTACTTAGCAATCTTTTACCTTTTATTTGTGATTCTGTAATATAGGACTAGATCGTAAATAAACGAGTATATATGAGGGGCGAATTAGTGTAGATGAACGAGTAATTGTTATTACCAACGATTGACTGTTCTATAGAAAAAGTTAGTTATTAATACTGTAGTATAGTTACCAAGAAAACTAACTTATGTTCAGCTCTACGTAAAATCTATGTTCTGGGGGAAGTTCCTGAGTATTCACTTTGAAAGAGGGCTGAACTGAAACTGTCAACTTGATCACATCTGTTATAAGGTTACATCAAGTAGTTATGTGCTAAAAAATGTATTTAAATTCTGTTCTAAGGCAATATTAAAAATGGCCTATTATGAGAGTGCTTCAGGGAGCTCGATATCTTAACACTGCCTTGCATGTATATACTTGAGACCGTGAAATTTTGTCGCTTCAAGTGTGTCCTTACACGGGGCAGTGACATTCACAACTACCCCACAAGAGGCCGGGAAAACTACGGAGTTGCCCAATATAGGCTTTAAGCGTACCACCACCTGCCATCACAGATGGGGCTGCATATTCTAAATAGACTTCCGAACTCTATTAAATCCATCAAACAACCAAAAATAATGAAGTATAAATTTAGAGAGTACCTTGTTTCAAAATGTTTTTACAGTGTGGGTGTGTATGTGGAAAATTCTTTATTCTAGAGAGTATCTTATCCTTTCATTCTAACATTCTATTTCAATGCCTAGCATGGCATTTATCAAATTAAAATATATGATTTAATTTTAGAATGAACCAATCAATGATAATTAAAACACATGTAATACAAACAAATGTTTGTCAAACACAACAAGGATTATGTATCTTTATATCTATGTTTATTTTGACCTCGTAGTATTAGTCTGATTTTGAGCTAAATGACAAACGTGAAATTCAATTGTCTCGGCTATAAAACATAACCTACCACCTACCAAAGACGCCCCTTATTTCACTAGTAGTGTGAACAGTTTTACTTAAGTTTCTTCTTATTCCATTATCAAACCGATTTTTGATATCAGGTAAAAATGAATTTCAAGACACCTTATTAGTTTTGTATGCAAATATAGTATAAGCCAACTTTGACGGCGTGGTGGCTCATTGGGTAAGGCTTAGGACATCGGAGGGCAAGTTCCAAGGTTCGAATCCTCACTGAACCAACAGTCGGTATTTCACTCGTTGAACAAAGCTAACGCACAGGCTTGTAGGCCCATATGAACTGGCGAATGAAGTTAAAAAAAAGTACAGGTACATTTTTTATTTCAATTAGAACTTATTTACTAGATGTTATTTTGAGTGGTAGTTTTGCTTTTAAAAGCTTGTTTATTTATAAAAATTAAGGCATGGTTATTTACTCATTTTTATTGTTAAACAAGACAAGAGTTTATTCTAAATATCATTGATAAATGCAGCTCCTAATGTATTCCTTTATAAACAATACAACATTTTGGCCTATAATATGATGTATTTTCTTAACTTGGACGTAACCGCAGTATATATAAAGAAACTTTCTAAGTTACTGATTTTAAATCTAAATGAACGTAATTATGGTAAAACATATTACATTTGTAATCCCAAATATTACTTTTACAATTTTTGAAATTTATATTTTAGGATTACAATTAATTCCTAGTTACAAATATTGCTTTATATGAGCTTATTAGTTATATTACTACGTATTAAACAAATCATAAAATCATAGTATTATAACCATAACTTAATTATTTATTAAAGACCTACCTAGAAATATTTCTTATTCTAGGTTGTGTCTTTTTGCAGACGATACTTCATTGTTAGTGTCTGCGAATGCCTATTCAGATCTTGAAGTTAAATTTACCATAAAGAGTGTTCTCTTTTGCTGTGGTTTGATGGGAATTCCTTAAAGATTAATAGCTTCAAAACTCAGTTATTTAACTTCAGCCTGACCAATCAAATGATACTGTTCTCTCAATGTTACATGAATTAGTTACATCTTCAAAGTTAACCAACATTTTAGGCTTTTTAAATAATTAATTTAAAACATAAATCAGGACTTTGAAAAAGTTAGTTCTGCCATTCATGTACGTAAAATAATGTCCTCATTTGCTTATCATAACCTTCTGTTGACTGCTTATTACAGCATATTTTTTTCATAAATAACATATGCTGTCCCAAACTGGGGACATGAAAACACAAATACTAAAATGCTGTTTCGATTTAGAAAAAAGAGATATACGAGCAATACTTGAGAAGCCCAGAAAATACTGTTTACAATATATATATATATATATATTTTGTAAACTGTGTCTTTTTTTATAAGAAGAACTTAATTCTATTTGTGAAAAATCCACGGGCTATGCAATACAATCTATGACACAGAAACACTGTCTAAATGACACGTCACAAATATGCCTATTTTGAAAAGCATTTATCATACAGTGCTCATGGACTTTACAACTCCATGCCTGGTTCAATTAGATGTGAGAAAGGCTTAAAGATAGTTAAGCGTAAATGCAAAGAGTTTTTACTATCCCCCTGCTTTTATAGTTTTAGGAAATATGTCGAACAACTATTGTAGTCCTAAATGGTGTTGATAGAATGTATATTTTACTTGTTTTATTTAATGAAAAAAATTTAGAAAATCTTTTTACAATTAAGATTATTATATATCAATAATTTATAAAATAAATATCACTCTATTACACATTTGTTAATTTATGTTAAAAAAAGATAATTTTATTTGATCGGTTCTAAATGTATCATTAATATAAAGGGTACAAAGAGTACTTTGTGTCAAGACATAATATGTAGACATATTTTATTACGTAATAATACAGAAAGTGTTTTTATAATTGGGTCATTTCCATTAGTAAATTAAAGTAATGTTATCAAATCAATAGTAGTGACTATTGCAGCCAGAATGTAGAGATCTAGTTACAATATATGCGACGTAACATGGATCAAACCAGTGTCTATGTATACTTTCGACCCATCATAGTGTTTTGTTCACTGTTTGGTCATTTTGCTTTGAGTAATGTAACTGCCAAAACATCATGTAATCTACAATTCAAAATCACGTCACCAACCTTGATAAGTACAATTCTAGGTATAACAGTTATAGTACAAAACAAGGTTTCAAATTATTTTAAGTACAATAGTGTACTTACAATGCAACTGTTTGCTGTACACAATTTAGCAATGTATATTATTTATAAATTCATATATTTCAAAAGTTCAAGAAGTATATTAAAAGCTCTGAAATCAGTTGATGACCTGAGGGACTCATTCATTGACCTGCCTGTACATTTGAAACCAAAATTGACCAATCCATTAAGATTCATGAGGATGATATTTACTTTGCTAGTACTCATGCATTTAGGGGGTTTATTTATGATTTGGCTTTCATCTGAAAGGAAACCACTCGTATACATAGGTTTTCTCTGGCATACAGTTGGGTTTTTAAGACAATGCTTTGTCCTAAGCTCTATATACTATAGTTGTAGCCTTGTCATGTATGAGACTATAACGTCCTGGCGTGCCTACTGTTTAAAAAACTGTAGACCATTCAGTAGGTTAATAGACTTTTGTCAGCTGATCATGGTTCAAACAAGTATTTTACACAACATTGATAACGACCTAATGGACTACACATTATCAATGTTTGTATACTATATCATAAACTTGCTAAACTCAATCCCTATGGTGATTATGAATAGTCAAAATGTTATTGGAATGGTGGCTATACTTATCACCAATAGTACCGTTGTAATATTACTTTTGGTGTGGAGTTTGGACACCACTGCAGTTCAGGTAAGAATGAATATCAATATAGTATTTAAACATTAATTAATGATATTAATATAGTTTAGCTATGTCTATATCTTCTTGCAAATGGATGGTTGAGACCGATAAGGGGAAGTCAACACAAGAAACATTCAACACTTTAAGTCTTACATAGTTTAAGTCTTACATGGTTAATAGGAAACAATTTGTTCGTTACAGTGGCTTTTCATCATCAACTTTTAACGTTCAATCAGGCGTACCTCAGGGCTTGAACCTGGGGCCTTGCCTGTTCACCATTTTAATTAATGATTTAATAGATTGCGTATGCTTCGCTGAAACATTGTTGTTCGCTGATGATTTGAAAATGTTTAAATACATTAAGAATCTTGATGATGCCACCTGATAACAGCGTAATATAGACAATGTATTCACTTGGAGTGTTTTAAATAAAATGACTTTCAATGTTTCAAAATGCCACTTAATGACATTCACAAGGGCACCAGATTTTTTTCAAAAATGATAATTTTTTTTAACGGTGTTTTAATAGCTAGAGTAAATAAAACAAAAGATTTAGGCGTATACTTAAATGATTCACTAATCCTCATATCGAATTATGCATAGCCTCAGCCAGTAAAATTATGGGTTTCATTTTTAGACAAAGTGCAAGTTTCCAAATCACTGTAACCATCATTATGTTTTAAAATGCTTTTGTTAGGTCGAGGTTGGAGAGTGGGGCTGTCATATGGAATCCAATTCATTCAACATATCGAGAAGCGATTGAAAGAGTTCAAAAGCGATTTTTAAGATTTCTCTTATATAAATGTTTTAATGTTTACACGTACACGGTTCCATATGATGAGCTGTTGGTGTTGTTTGGGTTCCGGAGTCTTGACACGAGGAGAACACTTATGGGCCTGGTGTTCCTGTATAGACTGGTGCGTGGTGGGGTGGACTATACCACTGGCTTGGCGGGCCTCTCTTTCCGTGTACCTACATTTCATAGTCGCAATAAACTTCTGTTCTCTGTTCCCTACTGCCACACGACGGCACATGCTTCTTCCCCCCTTCACCGCCTCATGACATCTTACAATAATTTACTCCTTTCCAATAATAGTAATGTAGATCTATTTTTTTGACTCTTTTAAAATATTTAAAGCTAATTGCCTGTCTTGTTTTTAAGTCAACGTTCTACATAATTTTGTTTTGTTTATTACTCTGTTACGAATTCTATATTGTTAACTGTTCAAAATATATTTAATACTGTTATTATTTACTGTCGTTATGTTTGTCAATTTTTAAAATATTTATTACTGTTATTATTTATTGTTGTTATTGTTCTTAATTGTTTAAAATATTCATTACTGCTATTGTTGCTAAATGCTAATATATACTAATATTAGTTACTATGTTTATTTAATTGCATGTTATTATATTTTTTTTGCATCCTCATCAAGTATTGTTCCGTTCCATATAAATTTTAGTTAAATTTGAATCTATAGTATTTCAGTTTGGTATCTAATTTTTGTTATTTTTTATAATGTGAAGTGATTTAGTGAATAAGTTATAAAACCCACAAACATAAATATATGTATTAATATTAATTGCTTCAGTGTAATTGGTTTTTACTGTATTGAAGCATGTAAATAAATAAATAAACACACAACCTTAGTCTCAGTGTTACACGAGGATTTCCGTTATTAATGAGACAAGCACACATATTTGTTCTACGTCTTTTAGCAAAGGTAGTTACAGTAAATACTTAAAACCGATAAGGGTAAGTCAAAACAATATAATTTAATAGACAGTATGAGCCACATTATTTACATAAGGCTGCTCTTACTGAGGCTAACAGACATAGAGGTACCGTAAGTTCTTAAAGCCGATAAGGGTAACTCAACACAAGGTAATTCAACACACAATATGTGCCTCATTGTTCAAATGAGGAGTGTCGTCATTGCTGAGGAAAACATCACATGATTTTGTCCTTTACATTAGTCCTACTTAAAATAATTGAACTGTCAGAAAATATTATTAAAAAACTTCATAGAAATATTAAATATATAAATATAAATAAATAAATTGTGGCTCCTTGGACATTTTCTTATAAATATTTGGCATTTTTAATATCCCTACTTTGAATATACACATAAGATATATGTTGATCATAAGTTAAAATGAAATATGTTACTTAACAATTTATATAAAATAGTACATTTCTAAATCATAACCAATAAATATATCTTAGACAATTATTGCTTACTCTCTCTGTCTGCCGTCGTAGATGGAAAACTTTCACCAAGAGATTCTGGCTATGGCTGTAAGAGATATGCAATGGAGAGATTATGTTCAGGTAATATTCTTCTTACACCCTAATAGAGTTAAAATTTAGGTTTGTAAATTGGATTTGAAAAAAACATATTTATGAGTAAATCTACTATGTTTAGTACAAAATAAATGTGTTATGAATCAAGACAGATAAATAATATTTTACTGATAATTTATGTTATCACACAAGATGCGTAATGTAATTTCCGAGTAATTTGTTTTGCAAAATAAATTGCTATTTTTTTCATACTTATCAGCTCAAAAACGTGTAATATTACACAATTAAAGTTAATTTAACCTTAATTAAATTGATTATATACAATTGTGTTTAAATTTAAGAAAACCGTGCTAGCCATTCTTTGGAAAAAAGAGATAAAGGCAGGATCCCGATTTAAATGGGAAAGTTAACTCCACAATACCACCAACAAAGCAACCAAAATACTAAATTAATAAGATTAGGGAATAATTGTATTTTAATTTTTAAATATTTGTCAATATATTAAAAAACAGTGACTTAAAAATTATGCTCGAAAATAAATTCACAAACTAAACAAATATTTACTACACGCTATTGATTTCAATATTTCCTTGTTCAACTAAAGAAAACAATTGTAATTACAAAATAATTACATTTAAATTAAAATGCCGTTGAAATATCTTGTGACAGTTTGACATTTTATTTTTATTAGTTACTGGTACAGTAAAATATCTAATTTTGTAGAGTACTAAATACACTAAATGTAAACACTATACAGGAAACATAAGATCAAATGTAGGGTAAACTTCTGCTTATTAATATTAAATTATTTCGAATCAGTTTAACGAACAAAAAGATTTTAATTTATCGTGAAACTGTAAAATAACAGTAAACGTTAATGTTGCTTTGAGATATACTTTATAAATTAATTTCTGTTTCAGTTATAGATTTTTCTAAATAAATTGAAGAACAAAATGCCTAAAGTTAAATCTCCTTAACTTGATTCACCAACATGTACTGTAATTAACACTATCAATGTATGCTCACTCAAAAACTGAATTGCACTTTTAATTTTGAAATATGAGCGTATTGTTAAAAATGATTTCCACTTACAATAATGTTAGTAAAATATACAGTGGTTTTGACAAAAATGATCATTACAATTATTACGACAAATTTGTTTCTTATAAAAGATAATGATAACAAAATAAACTATAACTGTAAGCGTATAATTTAATACTATATTTGTCTGCACATTATTTTATACGTATATTTTTGACCTTATTTTAGCCCCTATGACACTTCTAGATTTCGGTCAGAACTTTTAAACTGTCTAAACGTTGCCCGATACATTGTACTTTACTGACAGCCTTCCTTTTTACAACCTACAATTATATAGTTATATATAATATACAATTATTTGGATTATATAGATCTAGCTCTTAGTTTAGGCTCTTATATTTGTAAGTATGATACATTGCAATGACAAATTTTTGAAATTATATTCTTTTAATCGAAGGGGGATACATTTTCAGAGAATTCTCTAGTTTGTTTCTTAATCGTAATGCTAAAGACCCTACCCTTAGAAACATTAACTCTCTTTGTAATATTATGTTTATGTTTGTTAATAGGTAAGAGTTCTTCTTACTCAGTTGGAAAACAAACAACCTGGGTCTACAGCAGCTGGATTTGTCAAAGTTAACCCAGGCCTCATGCTGACAGTAAGACTTGTTGTTTTGTAGTAACATATAATAGGTCTTATTTAAACTAACAGTGCAAGTAAAAATATTAAATATGTGTCCTAGCTTGCTAGAAATACGCATTTCGTTCAATTCTATGCGTTTAATTATTGTGATAGAAATATATATATATATATATATATATATATTTACTATTAAACGTGATAAACATGTTTAAATATATCACCTTAAACATGTTTTAATTAACATGATTCAAACAAAATCACTACTTGCAGTAATTAGATATCAAGTACTTTGAACATATCACTAGGAATTTACGCACACATAATTATGTGGTTATTTTATTGGTATGATTGTTTATGTCTTCGTAAAACCTAAAAAATAATGTATACAAATATAATTGATTCAATATATCACACATAAGTTATGTTCATGTGTTACCTTTATTTGTAAAACATCATATAAGTTTTTGAAACTTTTCCATTAAATCACTATTACTTTTTTTATTCACTGCAAATTAATTGATAAATATTTTATTGCTCTAAAATCCGTCCCCTAATAATTCTTACGTCCACTGTGGTATTACTTATCCGCTAGAAATCTGATATCGCTGGCTTTATCTTATTGTTTTCCAAGAACTTGCACAAGAAGAGCGCATCCGGTGGTAAGTAAACCATTAGATTTACCAGTTTTTAATCAAATTTAGTAGCCACATGACCTAACCTAACCTGACTTAACCAAACCTAACCTAACCTAACCATAATTATAGCGAAGTAACGAAAAAAAGTGATATTTAAGTAAAGGAAAAAGTAGTGGTGATAAATGGAAAAGATCCAAATTTCTCTTCACATAAGTCCTGATAAACAATCGTAGTACTATTTTATAGAAACCTACATCTGTAAGCTTCTTGGTCTCAAAAAACAACAAACAAATTGATAACTGTATTAATATGCTCATATATTGTATCTTATTTCCAGCATTTTGCCTAATATTTAAATAGTTTTTGAATTTGAAAATTACCTTAAGGTAAAAACTATTTTTATACAAGACATAACATAACAATAAAAATATAGACCTAACAGAAATATATTAAGCGGGTGATATTATTATTAGGCTTCTTTCTTGAAAACTGTTTCCCTTTTAAACTCGGAAAAGTATTGTTATAGTGTACAATGGGTTCATAAATATTGTATTCATTTTGAATAGTTTTCCCTGTCCACTGACACGATGAAATATGTATTATTAAGTTTTTATGATGATTTCAAGAATATAAGTCACATATGGTAGGAAAGGTGTCTTCAAGTAATGAAGAAACATAAAATTACTGTAAAAAGTGTTTAATATGCCTGATCATTTTAAATATGACACAAAACAAGGATATCTAAGTTAAAAAATAACGTTGCTTAAAATTGTATATTTGAATATACATGCTATGACTTTGTATGCAATAGTTTTTGTCCCATATGGACATTCTGTATAGGATACCAATTCCATAAATAACTTAAACGTCTTTTTAAGTTCAACAAGTGTAATATTAAGGTATAAATCCCTTTTAACCCGAATGAGTAAGATTATTTCTATGCTAAGTAGTTTAAATGTATAAGTATGTCCCCTAAATATGACTCTTTATTTCGAATCATTAGTAACGTTTAAAATATATATATGTTTTAGTTTACATCTCTGGCGATTGAATACTTCATTACCTTCACCCAAAATACTTCTGGGCTATAATAAACTCTGAGAACACGTGTACTACATGTTGGATTATAATTGAAGGCATATTTTATAAACTGTTATAAATATATGACTAACATTGAACATTCGTTGTTTAAAGTTATTTTACCCTTGTTTGGAAACCTTTAGTTTTCTGTTATGCTGGTACTCTGTATGCTCATAGCGATTTACCATTACATCTTCGAAAAAGATGTCTATTTTTTTATTATGAGCTAGTCTATTACTCAGGTGAGAGTTGATGACCTCTGTATTTTTTGGATTAGCTCCCATGTCCTAAAATAATTATTTAGGATGGATATATAAAGTGTAAGTGTTCTTTCTCTTTTTTATATGTCCTGGTGTTGAGTTTCGAGGGCAATATCATCTTCACAAATGAAATTTTGAAGTAAGTGATGGTAATGGTGGCAGTGTATACATTGAATAAAAGAAGAACAGGAACAGATCCTTTTGTTAGTCCATAATTCATAAAATCATTCATGTGCCTACAAGAACTCTCTCTGTTACCCAGACACACTTAAATTACTCTGTAGGTAAGGGTGAGATCCTGAAATAACAACAATTGACATTACGAATTAAGTTGTAAAAACGAAGTAACAGATCCTTTATCTAGATTTTTTAATAGGATGATAACAGATCCACCAATGGTGCTGAAATTTTATTTTTCTTTTCGAAGGAGAGTAATTAATAAACTAACTTACCCTCAAAAGTTAACCAATTATTGATCACAAAAATAAATCAATTGCAATGAATAAAAAATTCATCAAACAAATATTTTAATTTAAAATAAAGAATAAATCCTGGAAGAAACTCCACCTTAGAGGATTGTGATATTTAGTGGTGATCAAAGCTTGTCACGTGACATCAAAAGAGAACTACAATGCTAATAATGGCTATGACTGAAATATTTATCCTAATGTATATGGCTAATCTAAATATATATCCTAATATAAAAATACTATATAATTATTATCATATATCATTATTTGTCTAAAAGATCCCTGATAAATACATTTATTGTACTACCTTAATAACTCAAGATATTTCTGTCTGGTTTTAAGGTTTTTTAGTTAGTTTTTTTTAGTTAGTTTGAATGTTGACTTCGGTTAACAGTCCAAACCTAATCATATGAACTTGTTTGAATTATTAGGGTATAATCCACTTAAATCTTGAATTTATACAAAGAGTGCCATCCACTGAGATAACAAGAGGTCTCATAACCTATTGTTTCATATTTTCGTTTATTTTCAAATTATATTTGCATTGGAATTTATATTCTGTAACCATTTGAAAAATGTTGATTAAATTTAATCCTACAGTTGATATCTTAGCTATGAGGTTAAGGTAAACGGTTTACACAATCATATTTATATCAGGATGCAAGGAATAGAAAAGTTACTTTATTCTGTAAAGTGTCCGCTATATTTATTTTCAAACACACGTCTACAGTGATTCATCGCATACTGAAAACTGAAAATTATTGTGTAGAGATAATTCTACACAATCCAGTAGGCAAATGTTTACTGTTTATTTATTTCAACTATGGAAAATAAACCTCTTTCAAAATTTGAAGTGTTTTCTTAAACAATTAAATATAACTTCTTATCATACAGTTTCTTTATGATGCAACTGAATCTTTTTGTGTGTACAAGAAAAGAAATACGTAGTGTATATATGTATTTGTAAATGTATATAGTTTGTGTATATAAAAATGTGTGTAAATTTATACGTGTTGTATTTATTTACAAACATGGAAGTTTTTAATGTTAGACACCACTAGGAAAAGCATTTGGTTTATTTTAAGTTTTGTTCAAGACTGGACTGGACTCAAGTTTATTAGTTTATTTTATTTTTTAAAGTGTTGCGTTGACCATCAGTACTGGAAATTGTGGTCAACGTAAATTCCGAAACTGTATTCTGTTTTCTGTAACATAATATTTACTGTGGAATAAATCATTATAATTATCATTTACAGTGTGATAGTATATATAAGACTGAAGAGGTACGAAAACAAGTTTAATAATTTTAATAATTTTTCATATTTTTTTATTTCACAATAAAGTTAGAAATCACTGCTCCATAAGTATGAGATATTCCAGTCGTCAGCCTAAGTAGAGGCTGGTTTTGTGCCAACAGGATACAATACTCTATTCCCATCAACGAAAACTGAAACATTTACATATTTTAATATTTCTTGTCAGTAATGTGAACTAGTAATAATTTACATAACAACGAAAGTCAGTGTTTTATATATCCATACTTACCCTACACATAAGTAGATATTATTTTTAAAATTCATTATATATTTTCAAATAAAACAAAGATATACGTGGGAATTTAACAGTCGGTTTTTTTGTTAATAAGACATTGGATGATTGGTTGTCATTAACTTTAATTTAATATGGTTAACAACATTAATCATTATAAAGTTATAAGAATATATTTATTGCTGCTGAACTATAAAATGAAAATAACAGACGTTAAACACATAAAGCATTACAGTGTAATACACAACTTATATCAAACTTCATATAAAAAATATTATTTCAGGTTAAACAAACACGTGGAGTGACAATCAAACATGTTACCCCTCTATTGTTCTGGCCTATGACACCAAACTGAAAATTCGATTTAAAAAGGATCACCCCAGTGACTCACCATAGATTAGTCAAACGAATAAAATGCCTTTGACACTAGACATTGTTTTACGCGGCTCTCAAAACGTCCTTTGCTGTTTCCTAAGGCAGGCGTCATTCTGTAAACTGACGTCTGCCTGAGATCGTTTACAATTTTTGGATCTGTATTGTTAGATTCGAAACTTGTTATAACCTCTTATATCATATTGATGAACATCATAATGTGTGCACAATATGACGATCTACATAGCTAAAATTCTGCAGCGCTTCCTATTCGGTCAGGAATTGGATTATAGTTTCTAGCTGATTCCTACTATTATAATATTTAATTTAATCTACTAACAATGTGAGATTTTTAAACTCGTTTTATAATACTGAAAGTAGTAACTTACTGACTTATACTGTACAATTAGGCATTTATATAATTGCTAAAACACATACGTGTCATTAGATACCCTTTGGAAATTGCAGTCCATTATTGATCAATATGTATTTGTGTTGTGTGATATTCTGCGAAAATATATTTTTAGTGTACTTCATACACAATAAAAGTCTCTTATAAAATACAAGGATAATAGTGTTAATTATAAGAGACAAACACCTAAAAATGACTGTAAGTATATTAACATAAAACATAAAATTCTGTTCCAAAACTAATAATATTTTATGTACTTGGATGTCTTTTGAATCATACAATTCTAAATATATAGTTTCGGTACATAAATTATTTGTAAGCGAGTTAACTAAGACACTAAGAGGCTTATGAACAATCCAATCACACAATCGTTTTCCTCGTTTCATTGTACGCTATGTTTTATGAGGTTTCAATTGTTATAATAAGTTAAAATAATTTTTATCCTAGTTGAAACAATAGCAGAACAGGAATGTTAACTAGTTTACACTTTTATTACTAACAAACTTGTTATTGTATTGTATTTATATTTTTATATGTGGTTGACAGAAATGTTTTCTTTAAGATTTTTACATTTGAGAATGTTAACTTTTCATGAAAATTATTTTTTCTCTGTTTCATTAAATCTCGTTTCATGTCACACAATTAATTACTAGATTACACCGTATTCTATACGTGATAATTCAATTTTACATGTGTAATTAAATGCAGCATTCTTAAATTTAATGTTTGAGTTATCACACAAGAAATTTTAAAAAATCAGTGATAAACATCCTCCATACAAGTAAAGTGATATTGACTATCCAATTCTCGTACATTGTTATTGACTCTACAATACACGTACAGTGATACTGACTCTCCCATACTCGTACATTGTTGTTGACTCTACTATACACGTACAGTGATACTGACTCTCTCATACACGTACATTGTTATTGACTCTCCTATACACGTACATTGTTATTGACCCTCCTATACATGTGTAGTGATATTGACTCTCCCATACACGTACATTGTTATTGACCCTCCCATAAACGTACATTATTATTGACTCTCCTATACACGTACAGTGTTATTGACCCTCCCATACATGTACAGTGATAATTGACTCTCCCATACACGTACATTGTTATTGACCCTCCCATAAACGTACAATATTATTGACTCTCCTATACACGTACAGTGTTATTGACCCTCCCATACATGTACAGTGATAATTGACTCTCCCATACACGTACATTGTTATTGACCCTCCCATAAACGTACATTATTATTGACTCTCCTATACACGTACAGTGTTATTGACCCTCCTATACACGTACAGTGATATTGAATCTCCCATACACGTACATTGTTATTGTCCCTCCTATACACATGCATAGTTATTGACTCTACTATACACGTACATTGTTATTGACTCTCCCATACTCGTACATTGTTATTGACCCTCCCATACATGTACAGTGATAATTGACTCTCCCATACACGTACATTGTTATTGACCCTCCCATAAACGTACATTATTATGGACTCTCCTATACACACACAATGTTATTTACCCTCCCATACATGTACAGTGATAATTGACTCTCCCATACACGTACATTGTTATTGATCCTCCCATAAACGTACATTATTATGGACTCTCCCATACACGCACAGTGTTATTTACCTCCCATACACGTACAGTGATATTGACTCTCCCATACACGTACATTGTTATTGACCCTCCCATAAACGTACATTATTATGGGCTCTCCTATACACGCACAGTGTTATTTACCCTCCCATACACGTACAGTGATATTGAATCTCCCATACACGTACATTGTTATTGAGCCTCCCATACACATGCATAGTTATTAACTCTCATATACGTACAGTGATAATTATCCTCTTACATACACACAAATGAAAAAATAAACGCTCAGCCAATTTCTAAATTGCTTTTACGTCACATCTTTATCCATTCGTCTATTTATTTTTTTCTGACGCTAAAATGTTTTTATAAATTTAATATGATTTCATACTTTATTGATGATTAGCATAGTGCTATTTGGTAGAGACAAAATAAAGCGAACGTTACTCAGCACAGATGAGTTACAATGTAAGTAAAATTACTAAAACCTACCGTGCAATACCATATGATTAAGACACACAGCGTGATTGTCAAAAATAATGTGGAAGAAAATAATTTAAATTAGTCTTTGTATGCAATAGAATGAATATTTATATCAGTATGTTATATAAATTAGTTTTTATAGTAAATATATATTGAAAATATTATGACTTGGTTAAAATAGTTCTTAATAATGACACCACAACTATAATTCGAGAAATAAATCAAATATGTATTAAGATAAATAGATACAAACAAAAGGTCTTTTTTTCAAATTGAACGTTGTGGAGTTGTGAGATAGCAATATTAGTAGGTAGGTATTTGCTTGAAACTCTCTACCGAATGCATAATGACTTTTACAAAAACGTCGTTTGATTCTTATTTGTTTTTAATAATTATATTTAAAGGCGTTCCACTATTTCTTATGTAATAGTATTACCAATATAACTTATTAATGAAAATACTGCCAAAAACCTAAAATATAATATAATTTCTACTAAATATGATTAAGAAATGTAAGTTTACCAATATTTATAATATTCATTTCTTCGTCCAAATACATTGCGAATAATATGGTTCACCAAGGAATATTATTACTGACTTTATAATAAAACGTATATGTTAAAAACTACGGAAGATATACTTACAACAGACTTGTGGTTTGGAAAGTGATGTGATTTGATATGATTGAAAAAAATTAGAGGAGGTGTAGGGGTGGATGATTGAAGAGAGGTGGAAAGATATTGCCATCCTAATTTCTTTTCACTAGTCGTATACATCTTTAAATCCATATCCTAATTCCCCCCCCCCCCCCACCGAATCTTTACTAACAAATTGACAGATGTGATATAAAATACTAATTTTTAAATTAAATTATTTTGTATTCAAACCTTCGCTAAGAAAGAATCCGTGTTTTTCATCTACTGAAGTAATATGGGTTTTTATACCTGCAATAGTATTAGCCAGTACATTAATTTAATAACAACCTCAACAGTGGAAAGGCTTTACATAAATATTAGATTATATCAAATATATATTTTTAATAACAATATGAATAAAATAGTACCGAATGCAAACATTTTTTTGTAGCTAGTTCAGTTTCAAACGTATTTCATCAGAATTGCACTAGGATGGATACTAGTGTTTATAAATACTATCGACCCATAGCTATATTGTGTTATTTTTAGGTCTTTTTCCAGTATTGAACGTGAGATCAGAACAAGCTGACAACTTAAAATTTAAACTTAATTCATTATCACCAATACTTTCAATCACGCTTCTATCTTCAATTTATAGTTTCAATACTATTAGCGTGTTGTTCAACGACACTCCAACTCAAATAAAAGCTTTTACCTTTATTGGTACGCTTTATATTTAGTATATAGTATTTATTTGGTTTTGAACACAAGAAATGTTGTAAAATCATTTCAAACTCTAGATAAGTAGAGAGAAATAATAAATATCCTCCCAAAACATCTTAATTCTAGGGATACAACCCTGGAAACGATCGCAAAAATGATGTCTATCGTTTATTGTGAAAATATGTACAGCTGGATTTCCATTCATTTCGAACATAATAGAAATGTATTATTTTACAGATTTACTTTTCACTATTTTTATTAGTTACGTAAATTTTTACTACTGTCTGTTACTCAGTTGTGTACTCTACAGCTGCAGTCGGGTAATAGAGGACTCTATATGGTCTTGGCACCGATACCGTTGGGTCAACTGTAGACCTTTCCACCATCTCCATCAGTTCTGTCAAGTGATCTTGCAACAAAGTCAGCTGTTTAGTGAAATTGACGAGTTGTTACAAACCAATGTGCTGGTAATATTTGTAACGGGTGTTTTTGACACCATAAATGGTGCATTTTTCTACTTCAGAAGTTATATGCCAGTATTTAAGATGGCAGTCAGTGTATGCGCTTGGATATTTCATTTAGGAAAACTCGTTATTTGTATGAATTTGACCACTTGTAAGTTAAGGACGATCTTTAGTAGTATCTTATGCAAATTGTTTACTACCTAACTGAATAAAGCTCCACTCGATAGGCACATCACCACCAAACCTTTATTCATTAAGTCGAAAGTTGATCTCGGCTGCTGGCCAAGCTGATCATGGGTGGCTAACTAGATTGATCACATATGCTACCTAAGTTGATCACGGGTACCACCCAAGTTCATCAAGGGTGTTACCCAGGTAGATTAACATGTGGCTACCCAATTTTACTATAGGTTGCTATCAAAACTGATCAAGAGTAGCTACCCAAATTGATCAATGTTGATCAAATTGTTACCCTCGTTGACCACAGTTTCTACCAAAGTTGTTCATGAGTGGCTCTCCAAAGTTGTTCATGGGTGGCAACCCTAGATGAATAAATAAATAAATTTATTTCCAATCAATAATTACATAATTATTACATATTTTTTTAGCTAACTGGTCATTGTACCAAGTTAAGCTTACCAAAGGTGTCTTTCCCTGATAGTTACAAAATGTTGATAATAATTGGCTACCAAAACTGATCTCGGTTTCTGCCTAAGTTGATCATGATGATCAATACAAGCAGACCAAGGATAGCTATATTTCTTATATTTGATAGCTGTCTGTTGTAGCTATGAAATATAAGGAACGTGTTGTATACGTATATGCCATGAAATTTTATCTTATTTAGTATTTTGTTTCATTGTTTTATGCTGTCATTTCAGAGGTTTTGGCCCTCTTTATGTTTTATAAATAATTCCAGATACAGCAGTCTCCCATTAAACCCATTAAAAAGCAGTCTTTTTGTGTTAAAGATTTGTCGTTTAAGTAGAAGTAATTCTGTTTTATTAATTATCTTAGTTAGCAATATGAGGTCGTTCCTTTGTTAGGTTCCAGTTATCTCTTATATTTTTCTCCGGTATGTTTATGGTTTCAGACAATGGTACATTGGTATATAGATTAACTATATCAGACGTAGCTAGGCTACAGTTATTTTTTATTCTTAGATATTGTAGGTCTTAGATGATTTCTTTACTTTTTTGAGGCTGGGATGATTGTTAAAGTACATTTACGTTTTATTATTTAGTCGCCTTTTTTTGCTATGTTATATGTAGGGGCTTGGATAATAGGCAACCCTCTGAAATAAGGAAATTTGGGTGTATAACTTTATCAAATTTAAATTCTGCAGATGATAGTTAGGATATGGTGATATTCATTCCATGATTAATATATTTTTAACAACAAGGTTTGGGGTCGGATTCAATGCTGTCAGAATTATTCATTGAAATAAATCGTGGATTGTGCTTTCATAATCAGATATAAGCATAATTACTGTGTAGTTGCCTTTATCAGCTTTAGTGGCTTCGACATTATGTTCACCTAGCTTATCAACTATGGCTGCTGCTAAATATCTTTCGAACTTGAATGTTTGACTGGTTCTAAAATGAGATGTTGGACATTTATAATAATATTGTTATTGATTACGACTCGGGTGGTTAATTTTGCCTCCAACGTCCAAGAATCCGGTAATTCGTAATACAAACTGACTCTTTTGTTGTTGGGAAAGTTTAAGTTCAAACTTATGTTCAATAATTTTAAATAATTTTCCCTAAAGCCTATGTCTGTTACGTTTATGAGTCTTGGGTAAAATTTGTGTTTAAATTTAATTTCAGGCTTTTAAATTTTTTGAGATTTTATTTTGTTTTGCTTCCTACGCAAACAATGACATCAATTTAAATATATTAAATATCTGTAAGAAAGGTAAATTCCTCAACTACTTAGAAGAGTTTAAAATTTACAACCTTAAAAGAAGACAAAAACAATGTAATCAATGAACAGACTTAATTCATGTCTGATCTCATTTACGATAGTGTCATAGAAATAATAAATAAACTGAGAAATACAGCATTACGTCACCAGAATGATAACGGCTAGGTTAAAGGTCATCACTCCAGTGCCAGTTTAGATTGGGAAACCGCTCACACGTTATAATATTTAACATGAGCGTTGTTTTTCAGTTTTTATATATGAGGATATAATTATAAGTATATTTTATTACTTAAAGTAAGTCTATTAGTATAATTATACGATAAATATAATTAAAAATTGTAAAAAAAATTCTTGTATCGTTTAGTAATTAGTTTACCTCTATCCATGGTTATAACCTTTGAAATATTGGTATAGCATAATTAGATAAGATTTCATATAATAGCAGTTAATTAATATTAATTATAAAGATAATTCATTTATATACAGTGATAAAGTTATTTCATAAAAATGTCTTAGTTAAATATTATAATTTTAAGTCTACACAACACTCAATTTAAATAAATATAATACATGATTAGAGAGCATAGTTTATGCATTAACTGACAAATCAAAGACACTAATTTAAGTGGAACTGCCTTAAATAATGAATCTAATAATATAAACTCATACAGACACATATTATAAAAAATTTTTACTTCCAAGCCTAATAATACAGTTTTATGATACATAAAACAAAACATGTAAAAATGTTTCGTCTTAAAAAATATTTTCTACAGATTTAAATTTAATTTTTAATATTCACATCTCTCTATTAGTATAAGGAGTTTCGCTATTATATTTTTTATTTACAATTGATAAACCAAGATTGAAGCAAAGATATTGACTATTGAAATTGGTTTTTTTTTATTCTTTCTTTTATTCTAGGCCTGACTAGTTAAATATTTTGTATCGTTGTCATACTAAAGCATACATAATTAGAAAAAGTAACTGATACTTTGTCATTTTAATTTCTATAAACATTATTAGGTAATAATACTATAAATTGAGTAATAATTCTAATAAAGTACCACTTATTCATTTTTATAATAAAAAGGAATAAACATTTAATGATAATAAGCCATGAGTAGCTGTAACTGTAAGTGTAGATTTAACATCCTGCAAGAAGTATAAAGGTTGTATATTCTGGAATATTTCTGAGAACAGAATTTTAACTAACATAATACATAAGAAAAACATGTTTGAAATGGGCATGGAACAAATATTCTATATTTACGTGAGACGTGATGGCGTTCATTTTGTGGACAATTTCACAAGAAATAGAGTGGTTGTTTTAATGAAAGCTTATCATGAACAGATATTTTGTTCATACGGGATAATACATCTTTCATAGCATTATATCACATGTTAAGAACTTGATGATGTAAAATCTTAAGAAAAGTATCAATAATGCTATGATGTTACTAAATGGGAAATGTATCAACTAAACAGAGCGGCAAAAGAAGTCATTTATTACTTTAGCAGTCATTTAAAAACTTCTTTCCTTAGTTCGTAATTCGTATTTTATATGTTTTAGCTACTTCAATATATGCCTATTCGATTTAAGAGTCTGCAGAGGCTGTCAGCCAAGGTCGAGGGGTTGAGGTTTAAAAATTTAAGATTGACGTTTTTATCTTAACCCATTTTTTTCGAAATTAGTGCATGTATGAATAAATGAATAAATGAATAAATGATTTATTTCCAAAAAAACTACATATTATATTGTACATCTGAAACTAAAAGGAAATAAAATGGCCACTGCTTCCAGTAATGTGGCCATAGGTTAAAATAAAAACAGTACAAAAAAACAAATATACTATGTGAGTCAAGCTCTTAAATATTAACTTAAAAACAGATTACGACCGCTACTGTAAGCATCTGCTATATTATACTAAAAAACAACAAGAACATAATGTAATGTTACGCATTAAAAACTAAAGAAATCATATTAAATAACAAATATGAACTAAAAGAACAAATTCAAGCAAGATTGTGTGGAAGGGGCAAAAAACACATATATTATTAGATTAAACTGAAATTCAGAAAAGAAATATCATGTTGGGTCAAAAGCCAATTGAAAACAAGTCTGCAGAATGTGTTTAGAAGTGGAGTTTTTTTTTATATCATTAGGCAAGCAATTAAAATATTTTGGACCCAAATACATGAAGGAATGTTTAAAAATTGATGTTCTTACCCTGGGTAATTTATATAATCCACTCACCACAGCCCTTGTGTTATAGGAAGGATTGATATTGCCTCTATTTCCACTCCTGACATAAAACAGTCTAAGGACTTTATAAATAAAAAGGTACTGTATGGGGAGAATATTTAAGGTAATGTACAAAGGAAAAGAGCTTTCTCGCTTATTCTTTCTCAATATTATTCGTAAAAAGTAATTTTGTGTTGCTCTCAGTTTGTCAATTAAGCCCCTATAAGTACCACCCCAACATACAAGCCCATACTGCAATCGAGAATGAATAATCGCAAAATAAAGAGTACACAACAATTGATTATCACAAAAATTTCTTAAATAATAAAACTTTCTAATTGAGGATCTAAGTTTTAAATGCAAATCGTCAATGTGCTTGTCAAATGTTAATTTTTCATCAAGAGTGATTCCCAGATATTTAAAAGATTTAACTTGTTTTAAAGGTTGACAGTTGCAGATATGTAAGTTGCAAGTTAAGGAATGATAAACTATTGGAAAAGGAAAGTTAAAACCAACAAAATCGAAATTAACAAATTGAGATTTGACACTGTTCACTTGCATTTTATTTTTAGAACACCATTGGCGTAATAGCAAAAGATCACGATTAATAAAATCACCCATCAAAAGAATGTTTATATCTGAATAAAATAACGCAATATCATCAGCAAAAGCACTCACACAACCTTGAAAAGGAAGTTCTAATAGGTAATTTATAAACATGAGAAACAAGGTTGCAGATAGGACAGAACCCTGTGGCACGCCAGCTGCTATTATAATAGGGTCACTAAGTGAACTATTTATTTTCACTTGCTGTTTCCTTCCCACAAGAAAGCTCTTAAACCATTCAAGTGCCTGACCTCTAATTCCATAGTTTTCTAGCTTGCACAACAGGGTGCAGTGGTCAACAAGATCAAACGCTTTTTTAAAATCAATAAAAAGACCAGTTGACTTTAATTTTTTGTTGAAATTATTATAAATTCATTCTGTTACTGTTAATAAAGCGTCTTCTGTAGATTTTCCTTTAGTAAAACCATATTGGTTAGCATTAAAGAAATTTAAATTGTTTAAGTACTTTAAAAGTCTAGTTAACATTAGCTTCTCAAACAATTTAGAAAAAACTGATAATAAAGTAATTGGCCTCAGATTGTCCAATTTATAAGAATTTGCTTTTTTTAAAATTGGTACAACGATACCCCTTTTCAAGATTTCAGGGAAAATTCCATCATAAAAGCTCTTATTAATTATGAAAACTAATACCGGTGCAATTTCATTAATTATATGTTTCAGAAGAATGACATTTATTCGATCAAAACCAGTAGACTTTTTATTTTTTAAAGATTTTACAACTAATTTTATTTCGTCAACAGACGTAGGTGACAAAAACAGTGAATTAGGAAAAGAACGTAAAGGAGGAAGCAATTGGCCACCGACAGACACTGACCTTGGTCGTTCGGACTGAACAGCTATAAGATGTTTGTTGATAAGCTGGGCAATGTCAAATGGTTCTGTGACAATAGACTGGTTATCTAGTTGAATGTGGCTAATACTGTTGCCCCTTCCACTTCCAGTCAACTCGTTTATAACTTTCCATTGTTGAGAAATATCTCCTTTACAACTTTCAAACTTACCCGAATAATACAGATTTTTAGTTACATCAATTTCAAGTTTTAAATTTAAACAATATCTATTGAAAAAGTTTAAGAAATTAACATCATAAGGCCTTCTTTTCGATATTTTGTACAGTTTTTTCTTACGATTAATTTTATTCAGAATGTGCTTAGTAATCCAAGGACTTCTAGACTTAGATTTGTTCCATTTCCTATTACTTAAAACAGCTTTTTTACTTTTATCTAAGGCTTTATTCAATATGTCATAAAATAATAAAAAACAGTCGTTAACATTTATTGCATTATAGATAATATCCCAATTTGTTTCACTTAAATTGACTTTAGCTAATTCGTAATCGACTACAAATTTATCCTGCTCAACAGGAGAATCAGAATTTATGTTATTGCATGGACAAAACTTTAGACCCAGAAAACAATGATCAGTAATACTCTCATCGAACACTGCACTTTCAAAAAGCTGTAAACATCTACTCTTTATAAAAATATGGTCAATACATGTTTTTGAACAGTTAGTTATTCTAGTTGGTGCATTAATAAATGATACAAAGCCGCAATTATTAAGTAAATTAATATAGTTGTTTGAAACATTATTACTTTGTAATATGTTAATATTGACATCTCCAACAATTAAAATATTATTTTTTATGTTAATAAGTAATTCATCTAGTTCAGTTATAAATATGTTTTGGGAAATGCTTTGCAGTCTATATATACAAATCAACGAAATATAATAGTGGTTAATTTTAATACTTAATAATAAACTGTCGGCGGAAGTCATATTTTGAGTAAAGCTTATTTCATTACAATTTATTGACTTTAGCACGTAACAAATGACTCCACCAGCTCTATAAGTATTATTACAAGCTGAAAATACATTATAATCGGGAATATTGAACAAGGTAACTTCATCATTTGTAATCCAGGTTTCAGTTAAAATGATAAAATGAACTCGATACTTAATATTATGTAATTCTAATAATAGACTATTGAAATTTTTCCTCATACTTCTTATGTTTGTATACAGAAAATTATATGTAAGCCCTTTACTATTGACAGGGGGAACAAAAAAATCTTTTAATGTTGTTTCAGAAAGAGAAATAGAACCATTTGGCATTTAATAGATAAGATATTTACTTCAGTTTATCAAGATCTGTCAGATTATTGATTCTAATATATTTTTCCCCCTGTCGCTTTCTAGCAAAGAAGTTACCTTCACGACACCATGCATGATCATATCCTACCTCTCTGCATCTGGATTTCAACTTAGCAAGGAAGATCTTATTTTCCGGTGACAAGTGTTCGTTTACATAGACATTCTGCAGGGGAAAGACGGAGTTGATGCTCTGGGCTGTCAGAGGTGTTCCCTTTCTTTCTCTGAATTTATTGAGCCAGGTGTCTCTCGACGTCCTCTTCAGAAACTGCACTATGAGAGCCGGTGACCTATCCTTCCTAAAAGATGGAACTCTATGGGCCGCTGTAATTTCATCAATCTTCACTTCGACCCCCAGGGCAGCTCCGACGTCTTGAACTATCTTGCTGACCTTTTCGTTCGGTGAAACCGGGACTCCACTTATCTCAATATTATTTCTTCTCGAGTATTGTTCCATGGAGCGGACTCTATCCTTCAGCGCCAAAACTTCACTTGATAGTTCCGTGTTCTTCGATCGCAGGTCCTCATTTTCTTTCTTCATCACCTCAAGATCATTTCTTAAGGCCCTCAGTATACCAGTCGATTCGTCCAGCTTATCAGAAATAAAACTGACCGCCTTAGATAACTCGTCAATTTCTGTTCTGAAAGGTCTTATTTCACTAAAGACATCTCGTTTTAATTCCTCAAGTATACGAACTAAAAAGTCTTTAGTGAGAGCAGTGCTACCTGAAGACTGGGAACCGCTGTGTCTTGAAGTTGAAGACCGGCAATCCTTGCACTTCCAGTCTTTGTATGACCGAGTTGTTTTCTTGCTGTCACAGTCACTGTTCCTAATGCACTGGGTATGGAAATCTCGCTCACAGCCTCCAACACACTTAATAGAAGGATTATTATCATCAGTAACACACGGTAAACTGCAGATGCCACAGTTGTAAGCCATTGCACTTAACTACATTAACACAAAAGTAATAAATTTAAAAAATAATTTCCGAATATCGAAGAAACAATCTAAATTGGCGTGGCGAAAAACAGGAGTAAGCGTGTCACAGAGCACACACGACAGGAGCGGCGTAGCGATAGTTGTTATCAGCTCGTTGACTCGAGCAAGACTGAATAACAAAACGAAATTCAATTTACAATATGATACCGTTTAAAATGACACCTCATACACAAATTCGGTCAAAAAATAACAAAAAGATATGGGTTGACAAATAACAATGTTCATATGTGATTAAATCCAACATGGCCGCAGACTCCTGAACTGATAATCCATTTAACGCTCCTTGACGTGGATTGTATACAGATATCTGCAAAAAATTACTTTTATTAGGTTCATCAATATATGTCTTTTTCAATATTAGTTTTGATATATTAGGAATAATTGGAAAAAATCTCATTTTAAAAGTAATTTTACAAGCACTTATTAATATTGTAATAACATTACTTGTTTTTATAAAATGAGTCCCGAGGTAAATAATGAAAAATAAAGGGGAGTAAGTTTGTAATATTAGTTGAAGTGCAACATTACCATACAAATGACAAACATCAATGTCTCAGAAAGCATTTCTCTATCAAGTACCCACTTTATCACATACATTCATCAATAGTTAAGTTACATAGATAAATAAAATGGAGTAAGTTTGTAATATTAGTTGAAGTGCAACATTACCATACAAATGGCAATCATCAAAGTCTCAGAACACATTTCTCTATCAAGTACCCACTCTATCGCATACATTCATCAATAGTTAAGTTACATAGGTAAATAAAGGGGAGTAAGTTTGTAATATTAGTTGAAGTGCAACATTACCATACAAATGACAAACATCAAAGTCTCAGAACACATTTCTCTATCAAGTACCCACTCTATCACATACATTCATCAATAGTTATGTTACATAGATAAATAAAGGGGAGTAAGTTTGTAATATTAGTTGAAGTGCAACATTACCATACAAATGACAAACATCAAAGTCTCAAAACACATTTCTCTATCAAGTACCTACTTTATCACATACATTCATCAATTTATGTGATATATTTCATAAATATATTCATAAATTCATAATTCAAAAGTTAAGTTACATAGATAAATTTAAGTATTGGTATCAAAAATACTGATAGCACAAACGTGTCATTATTTTGGTGAACAATAACAACGTATTAAATTTTTTTCTCATTAATATTATTTGTATGGCTTATTGTACTGTTGTAAATATTAAGAATATTCAATTTAGTAGTAAATGTTGGACTATGTGTAATTTTTTTAATT
This sequence comes from Stictocephala bisonia, assembly GCA_035578905.1. Lineage (NCBI taxonomy): Eukaryota > Metazoa > Arthropoda > Insecta > Hemiptera > Membracidae > Stictocephala > Stictocephala bisonia. Next base: position 13,053 of record JAQJVL010003100.1, on the reverse strand, counting down.
TTTTAGTATGGTTACCTCTTTATAACTATAAATTATGTATTAGAGTATATCATATTTATACTTATTTTCAAACTCATTTTGAAATAATTATAATTAATTATTTTAAAATTACAATAACAGTAATTATATAAATTATGCTTCAATTCCTTTAGCTATCTTTAAACATTTGAAACTTTTAGCAGAATGTTTAAGTTTTGGCAAGCATGCGATAAATAATTACTCTATCTAATTAACTAATTTATTTATCTAAACAAACCATGTACAATGTTTTTTTTTTGCAAAGACTTTTAAGAAAATCATATTCGAACCAAAGCTTTAGTTTCAATTTTATAGTTTTTTATATTTATTTTTATAACTTCATATTACTTTACAAACCTTAGGGGCACAGAGAGTTAGATTTGTACTATTTTATTTTATGAAAAACGATTGGCACAGTGTTTTTATAGACAACAATTCTAAGTAAAAACAATTTGCATTTTTTTTTTTAGCGTACATTTCTATAGATTTTAAATATTGTTGTCTCGTTTTACAAATAATAATTAAAAACATTTATTCATTTAATGATAGTGTCCAATTTAAAATGTATGTTATGTAATTACGAATTATACTTTAAAAATACTTCGTTCATTGACAAGCATCAGTAAGATTAACAATTGTTTAGATACACGTAAGGCAAAGTTACGTGTACCATTATTTAACATTATTTTATCTTATATTCCAGCATTACTTGTGTTCATAATAATTTCACCCTGCTTAATGGTAAAGTTTATCAATTGATGTCGTGGCATCAAAGAGGTTTTAGAGATGCCAGGTTTGGCCCGTGAGATAAGAGCTTCACCACGGACGATATTGATCTAGAGCCTCTGATATGCGGTTAAGGTTTAGTGTTCAAACGTTCCTCACATTACGTTACATTACATATATTATAAAGCTGTAACATATTTTATGTTAAATTGTGCGCGTTAATAATAAGTAATTATGGTTTCATTGACGCATAAAATTTAGTACATTTTATATATGTAATTACACACAAATTCAGTTAAGGACTTTTTGTTATTGGATGAGAATAAATTCTAAAACGCTCAATAAATTTCATGCTAATGGTTATTTTTTGCATAAACAACATCCTTTTTATTGTGATACAATAATATATTTAATTTGAAAATAATATTTCTCTTTATTACGTAGGAAAATGATCAACTCACAGAAACACATTGTTTTGCTTCATTTAGATCCTCAGAAACCTTTTTAACAGTTTTATTTAAACATTAATTATTCTTATAAAAATTTCAAACGTCTTTTTATGTGAATATTTCTATTTGTGATTTCATCAGTTTCTTTGTAAAAATAAACATGTGTTAGCTGTTAATAATGAAAAGATTTTCACCTACATTTTTTTACCTTTAATAATAATTACGTAGTTAATAAAAGAACATTGTTATTAAGATCTAATGTGTTGCCAGATAATGGGTGGGTGGGTAGTTACCACTGTAGTTTCCCCATACACGTATGTATATTGATAATGATTAGACAATATAAATGCTACAATCGATATATTATAACTATATATATTTACTAAAGCAATGAACCTACTTAGTATCACATTACAATTTACTTTACAATTTTATTATAATATATTTTGAGATGTTTTTATATACTTAAAGCTATTTCGACAAACGATGGAAATTTATTACTAAACATCATTTTAATATCCCATTAGCATGTTTAAATTAATAATTTAATAGGAAATGTAATCGGTAATCAGTAATTAAACATTTATACCGTTTTGTAAAATGTAATGTTTTATTATGTTATTTTTGTACTATAATCTGAACGAATTTTAAGTAGGCAGATTCTTTAGAATCCCCCATCTCTTACTTACTGTGCCGGAAAATATGGAGAATCGGATATCGGATTTCTTTATCAAGCTGCTGCATGCATCACTGGATACGAGACTTGTACGAAGGAGCGTGAAATACTTGGAATTACCTATCGAACAAGTTGATCCTAATACCACTCATCTACATTTATTGAAGTAGATGACTTAATTGAAATATATTGCTGTTATATAATAGTTTTAATTAAAAACCAAAGTTGAAATGCGCCAAACTTGTTGTTTTCGTAACACTTATTAAATTGAGTGAATCTACTTTTTACGAACGCAGTAAAAAAGACTAATTGAAGAGACAAGAGGAAATATTCTTACAGAACTATGAGGAGGGATTTTTTATTGTTGTATTTTCATATTGTAACCAACAAAAACGTTAACTTACGCTGTGCACCTAGATATTAAAAAAATTATGTATGTTAGAGTACAAACAATATGTTACTTGTATACAAATGATTAACAAATTAGCAATAATTACTACTTTGGGTATAATAAATATAAATGAATAATATATTACATTTACAGGGTTGTAATGGATATTTTATTGCAAAAATATTATGAAAACAATTTGTAGGATATTAATCATTTTATTGAATTGCTACAGATTGTAAACCTTTACGAATAATTATCATGACTTATAATTAACCAATGTACCTTGCAGAGGCTAATAATTATTAATAACATGTTAACTAAATGTAAGGTTTTTTATTTAAATGTCCTTAAATATCTCAAAGGGAAATAAATGAGTAGACATTAAAATTCCTAATAATGTTTACACTGAGTAATATTTTTTAGTATTTAAAATACATAACTTTTTGTACAGCAGTAACTAGTAATTAAAAAGAAATAATAAACTTAATGTTCATAAAACTACTTTATGATTTTAAATAGAATAGTCAAGAACAATGTTTTACTTAGTAGTTAAGTACTACTACTACCCACCCACCCACCCATACACGTACAGTGGTATTGACCCACCCGTCCACTTATACACGTACAGTGGTATTGACCCACCCGTCCACTCATACACGTACAGTGGTATTGACCCACCCGTCCACTCATACACGTACAGTGGTATTTACCCATCCGCCCGCCCATACACGTACAGAGGTATTGAACCACCCACCCACCCATACACGTACAGTAGTATTTACCCACCCGCCCACTCATACATGTACAGAGGTATTAACCCACCCAACCACCCATACACGTACAGAGGTATTGAACCACCCGCCCTACCATACACGTACATTAGTATTTACCCATCCGCCCGTCCATACACGTACAGTGGTATTGACCCACCCGCCCACCCATACACGTACAGTGGTATTGACCCACCCGTCCACTCATACACGTACAGTGGTATTTACCCATCCGCCCGCCCATACACGTACAGAGGTATTGAACCACCCACCCACCCATACACGTACAGTAGTATTTACCCACCCGCCCACCCATACACGTACAGAGGTATTGAACCACCCGCCCACCCATACACGTACAGAGGTATTGAACCACCTGCCCACCCATACACGTATAGTAGTATTTACCCACCCGCCCACCCAAACACGCACTGTGGTATTGACCCACCCGTCCACCCAAACACGTACTGTGGCATTGGTCCACCAGCCCACCCATACACGTACAGTGGTATTGACCCACCTGTCCACCCATACACGCACTGTGGCATTGGACCACCAGCCCACCCATACACGTACAGTGGTATTGAACCACCTGTCCACCCATACACGCACTGTGGTATTGGTCCACCAGCCCACCCATACACGTACAGAGGTATTGAACCACCCGCCCACCCATACACGTACAGTAGTATTTACCCACCCGCCCACCCATACATGCACTGTGGTATTGACCCACCCGTCCAACCATACACGTACTGTGGCATTGGTCCACCAGCCCACCCATACACGTAAAGTGGTATTGACCCACCTGTCCACCCATACACGCACTGTGGTATTGGTCCACCAGCCCACCCATACACGTACAGTGGTATTGACCCACCAGCCCACCCACACACGTACAGTGGTATTGACCCACCCGTCCACTTCTACACGTACAGTGGTATTTACCCATCCGCCCACCCATACACATACAGTGATATTAACCCACCTGCCACCCATACACGTACAGTAGTATTTACCCACCCGCCCACCCATACACGCCTGTGGTATTGACCCACCCATCCACCCATACACGCTCTGTGGTATTGGTCCACCAGCCCACCCATACACGTACAGTGCTATTTACCCACCCGTCCACCCATACACGTACAGTGGTATTTACCCATCCGTCCACCCATACACGTACAAAGGTATTGACCCACCCGCCCATCTATACACGTACAGTGGTATTAATACCACTGTCAATATCACAATCAATACCCATATACGCACTGTGTTATTGACCCACCAGCCCACGCATACACGTACAGTGGTATTGACCCACCCGTCCACCCATACACGTACAGTGGTATTGACCCATCCATCCACCCATACACGTACAGTGGTATTGACCCACCCGTCCACCCATACACGCACTGTGGTATTGATCCACCATTCCACCCATACACGTACAGTGGTATTTACCCTCCCGCCCACCTATACACGTACAGTGGTATTGACCCATCCACCCACCCATACACGTACAGTGGTATTTACCCACCCGCCCACCCATACACGTACAGTGGTATTTACCTACCCGCCCACCCATACACGTACAGTGGTATTGACCCATCCGCCCACCCATACACGTACAGCGGTAATTAACCACCCGCCCACCCATACACGTACAGTGGTATTTACCCATCCACCCACCCATACACGTACAGTAGTATTTACCCACCCGCCCACCCCTACACGTACAGTGGTATTGACCCATCCGCCCATCCATACACGTACAGTGGTATTGAACCACCCGCCCACCCATACACGTACAGTGGTATTTACCCATCCGCCCACCCATACACGTACAGTGGTATTGACCCATCCGCCCACCCATACACGTACAGCGGTAATTAACCACCCGCCCACCCATACACGTACAGTGGTATTTACCCATCCGCCCACCCATACACGTACAGTGGTATTTACCCACCCGCCCATCCATACACGTAGTGGTATTGACCCATCCGCCCATCCATACACGTACAGTGGTATTTAACCACCCGCCCACCCATACACGTACAGTGGTATTTACCCATCCGCCCACCCATACACGTACAGTGGTATTTACCCACCCGCCCATCCATACACGTACAGTGGTATTTAACCATCCGCCCACCCATACACGTACAGTGGTATTTACCCATCCGCTCACCCATACACGTACAGTGGTATTTACCCACCCGCCCACCCATACACGTACAGTGGTATTTACCCACCCGCCCGCCCATACACGTACAGTGGTATTTACCCTCCCGCCCACCTATACACGTACAGTGGTATTGACCCATCCGCCCACCCATACAAGTACAGTGGTATTTACCCACCCGCCCACCCATACACGTACAGTGGTATTTACCTACCCGCCCACCCATACACGTACAGTGGTATTGACCCATCCGCCCACCCATACACGTACAGCGGTAATTAACCACCCGCCCACCCATACACGTACAGTGGTATTTACCCATCCGCCCACCCATACACGTACAGTAGTATTTACCCACCCGCCCACCCATACACGTACAGTGGTATTGACCCATCCGCCCATCCATACACGTACAGTGGTATTTAACCACCCGCCCACCCATACACGTACAGTGGTATTACCCATCCGCCCACCCATACACGTACAGTGGTATTTACCCACCCGCCTACCCATACACGTATAGTGGTATTGACCCACCCACCCATACACGTACAGTGGTATTTACCCATCCACCCATCCTTACACGTGCAGTGGTAGGTATTGACCCACCCGCCCACCCATACACGTACAGTGGTATTTACCCACCCGTCCGCCCACACACGTACAGTGGTATTTACCCATCCGCCCACCCATACACGTACAGTGGTATTGACCCATCCGCCCACCCATACACGTACAGTGGTATTGACCCATCCACCCAACCATACACATACAGTGGTATTTGTACAATCGTTAAAAATGCCAATGTAAGTTACTGACATATCTTATATTGTGTTCATAGGTTAGCTTCTAGAATAGTTTGTTAAATAATGCAGGAGTTATATAGAGTATTACTACCTGGATTTATACTCGTGTACTGTATACAAACAATATATACAAATTACGAAGGTAAAAATACCAAAAAATATTTATTATGACACTAATAGTTGAATTTATAATTGGTTTTATTATACCCAACGTATTTAACTTATACTGCTTACAAGGATGTCAAACAGTGTATCAATAAAGTTAAAAAATCGTTCTTAGTATGAGGAACTGGAAAGATAATGAACCATGTAATTAATTTACCTATGTAATTAAATAAAGTAAAATTGACAACTACCAATCCATTCTTGTTAAATCATAATTAATAGGTTATAAATAAACAATTACATGAATAAATTGGGTACAGAAAATGTCTAATTTTTAGAGATAATCTTAAAGTTGTAAATAATAATTAGTGTATACACCTCTGCTCTCATCTACAGTAAATTTGACTAGTGATAAGGACATACTTGGCTCCGATATTGTCTTCCGATACCAGTAACTTAGAGGGTTAAAACTATTGGTGGTTATTGTCTAACAGTTACAGAGCTTAGACCATTTTAGTCAATCTATTTCGATTTAAACTTTACATAACTTTTAAATAATGATTTTATAAAATTTGTATGTTACAATATACATGGGTTCACTGACTTGCGTGTATAAAACATCAGGACTGTCAATGATTAAAAATAAAAAATGTACTCTACGAGAAATAACATAATACATTTGTTCTATACCGTTCTTAGTAAATCTGTTTCCGGATCTACAGATGATGAATAGTAATATATTTGTATGTTATTATTTTAACTGTTAGCTTTGAAATGTTAGCCCCCTTGAAAACAAGAATAATTTAATAAATTAAATGCTTAAGAATATTACTACTAAATTTTATTATAATGTTGGTATTTGAAGCAGGAAAATCCAATGAAATTCTAGAAAATAAGGATTCAATAAAGAGGTAAATTATAAGTGAATTTAGCAAATATGAAGTAATATATTTTAATATTTAAAAAAATCAATACTTTTTGAATAGCCCACAATGAATTCACATATAACAATGCTATTTTCCTTAAATCTAATGAATACATATGTACAAGGTTTACTTGTGGAAGATATTTGTATATGGCTGAATTCATCTATTTTCCGCCTTATATTTTTCTGTGTCAGGCAACTACGTTTTACATGTAATGTAAGGTCATGACAAGGGTCATGCATTAGGTATCAACACTGATTTTATCATAATGAAGGAAAGATACTACAGTAATATTTACTTAAATAATTTATTAGGTATTTTATACGAAAAGAGCACCTTCAGGTACATTCTTATTATTATGTTGATTTCATAACAATAGCAATACACGAGTATCATCCCGGTAAACCTTAGAACCCACATAATTCCAAACAACTTAGAAACAGACTATCTTATGCCACTTAAATGTTATATCTAAAATGATTTATGTAAGGGCAGTTTGTACTGTCTAATTAAAATTTATAACTTAGAAGTAAATACTTAGTTTGGACAAATTTTAATCTTCCCGTTATTATAAATATTTAATAATCAAATATGAGTTTGAAAAGACACATTCGAATTGGATCTTGATTATCATTTTAAATACAGTTATGTTAAAAGTTATTATTATTCAGTTTATGTCAATATCCAAAGTCTTTCATACGTGTAGTCTGTTGTATTATACTTTAGTAGTCCTATATAATCTACTTTATCTCATAAAGACAATCAGTATTGACCTCAGTTTTATTTTGCTATCTAATAATTTTGTCAACTCTACTATTCATCTTTTGTCTCACTTTGGTATTAGGATATTTGCCAGAATTTCAAAAATTAGGTAATTACAATGATTTGAATTTTGAATTTTTTATGAAGCTTTAAAAGTATCAAGTTATTGAAAGCCTCCAGCAATAGTATATAGAACAATCAATTATAATTGGGAATCGCTGGGAGTAGATCGCTGGCTTGTTAAATCGTTGTGAAGACTTAATTACGTTGGGTAATTAATTTTATATTGATTAATAAATATTTACTTTAAACATAATACTCGTAATTGGGTTTGTTCATATCTCACTTATTTGAAACTTCAGTATTCACCAGTGAAAGTACTCGTCAGGTATCTACAAGAAAAATAATATAGTTTGTTGACGAAAACTCGACGATAATGAGTTTAAAATAATCTCCAATACGATAAAACGTATTTCAAAATAATTGTAACATAGTTTTCTAACAATCATAAATTTAATATAATAGCGTAGGGATACGATATAATGTACGTGATTTGTTATTATTTTTTTTTTTTTTTTTTTTTTTTTTGTAAAACTTAAGTATTCTTTTTTTTTGGTTTTTATGGGTGTTGTACATGAAAAGTACTAGGTACTTAAGAAATAGTATTATAATATAGGCCAATCCATTCCGTTCCATTAATATAAATAACAATTTACTTAAGCTTAAAGCTGGTGTTTAGTATATAAAAACTTCTGTTGTATGAATAATATACTAAATATTATATTTAAATAATTTAAACGTACGTTTTCTGCATATATTCTGAATGACTTTTGGTATGTGTAATAATTTAAAAAATTACTAAACAAATCACATAATGCAGAACTCGCAGTTAATAAATTAACCCTGTTCAGATACACAATCCAAGTACACAATAACTTGTAGACAATGCAGTGTTAGAATATAGAGAATCCTTAGAGGTGGAAACTGAGCATAAATCATTCCGGCTAAAGAAGATTTATTACATCTCAGTGAAGCTTAAAAGTAAGACATCTCAGGATGTTTATACGGGGGGGGGGGTTACTATGCTTAGAGATAGGGAGGGCTATTTACAACTAAGAAAGTCTATTTCTACGTCATATAATATTAAAGCATGGTCTTATCAATTTATTCTGTTGTACTATAGTTGAAAAATAAATTAAGAACAATATAATACACATAAAGCAATGAAAATTATAAGATTTGAAATTCTATTTAATGTGGTGTCATAACATTGAAACGTATTGTAGTCTTATATCCATCTAAATATAATTATGTGATAAGCGGACAACTCTTAAAAAATGTATAGTTGATAACCTTTTAAAATAGTCATACAATAAACTAATGAATTATTTAACCTAAATTTATTTATATGCTTTCACTCTTGCTGCAGCAAATATATAATTTATTCAAATCGCCAGTTGTTATATTTGTATATTATGTTCTAAATATTTGTTTAGATATTTATGCTGCTATACTTTTTCAGTTGTATGATTGTTGAAACCATGCAAAAGAGCAAATGTTTGTAGTGTTCACTGCATGAAATATTTAATGAAATACAGTTACCTCGTTGCATACCAAGTTAGAGGACGTTGATGGGTTTGAATTATCCTCTTTGAGATAGTAACAGTAAGCTGCAATAACAGGAGTAATCCATTACTTGTGCTTAAAAGCACAATCTCTGATCCACGTGAGTCGTTATGAATTAGCATAGTTACTGTCTGTGTCTACTGCAGTTTATATTGATTTATTCAGAAAACAATTGAGCTATTATATATTATTACTACCTTTTAACTCATTTTAGAATAAAAAAATATATATTTCTTAGTTAATTGTTAAAAAGAATATAACAAGTTAATAACTGCTCACTCTAAACAAAATAAATACACATACATTTCATAAATATAGCGTTTAGAGTATACACAGTGTCCCATATGTTAACTAACAGATGTAATTATTTTATTTTAAATGTGTAATATAAACTTGTTATTTTTTACAACCAGTATTTTGTCCTTTTATTTATCTAGGGGGGTTGTGGTTAAAGCAATTCTTCAAAACCATTCATAGTGGTAAACATGTAAAGAATATTATAAGTAAACATAAGTGTATAGTTGCTACGCACTTAACCATTATTTCGTACCTAAAATTAAGTTAAGACTTAGTTTTATGTTGACTATTAACCAGGGGTAAGTAAGCAAAATATTACTATTACTTAAAAAATTAATTCGTACAATTGTGTAATAATGAGTATAGTTTATTAGACAATTATTGCTTGCAGTACTATTAATATAAACATGTAATAAATTGGAACTGTTGTAAGGGTGTGAATAGGGAAACTGGTGTCTAGAAAGAGATTGATAAAATGCTGATAGAGTCGTTTTGTTGAAGAATAAGACAAATCACCATTCACAAAAACCGTCTTTTCGAAGGAAACACCAATAAGAGAGAGCATGTGAAGTGGTTGGTGTATTTTTAAGCTTGAGATTTTCTTATCTTGGGATGAACTTGTAAATGTGTGCATGTTATATGTAAGGAGATAATTAAATTAATCTATTTAATGTTCTACGTAATTTTTGCAGGATTATGTTTAATTTTTATTTACGAATATAACTTATATTGAGTAAATTTTAAGAGAAACAATATTTGTGCAATGCCATACATTTTATTTATACTTCTTGTCTGTATACATATATATATATGAGTGTGTGTGTGTGAGTGTGTGTGTGTGTGTGTGTGTGTGTGTGTGTGTGTGTGTGTGTGTGTGTGTGTGTGTGTGTGTGTGTGTGTGTGTGTGTGTGTGTGTGTGTGTGTGTGTGTGTGTGTGTGTGTGTGTGTGTGTGTGTGTGTGTGTGTGTGTGTGTGTGTTTGTATTTAAAAATATAGCATTAGTATATAATAAAAAACTTAAATATTAAGCAAAAATACGCTATTAAGACCAATAGTGGTCTGTTATACAACAATTAAAAAAAATTACAAATAACCATGGAAACATTTTAAATATCTATACAACTTTTTTTAGTAGGCTAAATAATCAGTTTTTGTCGTGAAATGCTAACAAAATGTTAAATATACTCGAGAGAAAGCATTTTTTATGTTTCAATTTTTAAATTTACTCTTTGCTTTATGTCACTATATACAATGAATGACAATTAATAATCTTACCATGAATTTCTTAGATAAATATGTTTTTTTTTTTTTATTTTTAGACCCAAATATTATAATATATGATATAAAAATGGGTGTGCAATTATTACGATTGGTCACATTATAAGAGATAATAATTATATATTTCCATTTAGATTTTAGTATAAATTATTAGAAACGTATATTCAGGTTTAACTGTATTAAATTCTCTGTACGTAGCTGAGTTCTTTGATCCCGTTACAGATGAGAACACAAGCCAGACTATATGGAAACCTGTTCTCATCTCGCTCTGTACTTGAGGGAACCAAAATCCATCTCGTGAACGTGGCTTAGTTCTGTGATTCCCTAACAAATGAGAACACAAGTCAGATGATATGGTAATAGTTCACATTCCTCTATATTTGAGCGAACCAAACTCCATCTCGTGTACGTGGCTTAGTTCTGTGATTCTCTCACAGATGAGAACACGAGCCAGACGATATGGTAATAGATCACTTTGTACCAGGTCGTTTGACCGGTACATTTCGTTTTTTTCCGTCGTGGTCTGCCGGGCTGCCTGAGATCGCTCGTGCCCGGCGATTCGCTTACTTTGGTGGCCGTTGGCTCGGACTCGGTCGTTCCGTGTTCCAGCTCTGGTCTGTCAGGTTGGCCGTCAGTCTACTGGTTTCTCTGCGTTTCTAAACATGTCCGGCTAGAGACTCAAAACGTAAGTGTTCATTTTGTAATTTCTAATATCTAATCACCCTTTTGGTGAAAATACTTTGTTTAAATAATATTCTGGTTTATTTGTCATTTTCAGGGCATTGTTAAATTTGTATGTATTGTCTAGATATTGGTTAACCTAGGTTCGAGCCACGTGCTCAATGTTACCTTTTTTCATTAATTGCTTTTATATCTGGTTTTATATTTAATAGTAGTTCTGTATAATGTTTTGTTGAGCCTTTTTTCAGTTGGAGTTACCGATTTACCATATTTTTTGTTCATTGACAATAACCTAGCCTATCTGTGTAGTTTGATTTTCATGTATTAGTTGTTATGTGTAGTATTTTTGTTGTTGTGGCTGGACTATTTTTAATTGCGGTGTTTGGCCTTGCAGTCCAGGGTCCTTGAGCAGGACGTTTCCACCCTCAGCCTGCCGTCCGGGGATGGTCGACCATCTTCACTGCTAGCCTGGCCTGATTACCATGTTGGAGCCTAGAGTCGCCCGCTACCCTCTCTACATCTTTGGGGTAGAAGTCTTCTGTCCTCAGTTCAGTGCGTTCCATTTTGTTTCCTGGCGGCTTAGCTGGGGGTTTTGATAGTATTATAAAAAAAAAAAGAAAAAAAGTGAAATATAAAGAAAAGTAAGATAAAAAGGTGCCGAACTATTTATTGAGGCCTAGGCCTAAAGACTGAACAAGGATTTATGAAACAGCCATGGGGGACATTGCTATATATATATTTCAAATTTGAGAAAAAAAAAAAAAAACTTATGTTAATATTTATTGTTATTCATTTTAGTTAGTTTTATTTGTTGTTATATTTTTTTAGATTTTATGTTTGTTAGGTCCCTATGGTTAAGTTCTTTTATTTATTTATATGTTTAGGCCTAGTGATTGTTATTTATATTTTTTGTTAATTGTATTCTGGATGTATTGAAGTAACTTTTTACTAGAACGGTACCGTGTTATATATATATTTTAAATTGTTTAGTTTTTAAACTCACCAAAAGGGGATTATTGTGCTTTGACTTAACTTCCTATTCGGAGCTGCCCAGGGATTCCGGCTTACTCCCTGGCCTCGGTGGAATTATGGGATGTGGGCCAAATTGCCGGGTTTAATGGGTGTAGTCAAAATTTTCTAAAATTTTTCACTTAAGCTGCTAATAAGTTTTCTTACGTTTTGGGTGTCTCAGGCTAGGCTGCAGATAGGCCATGTAGTTGTTAATTTTGGTATTTGTAGAGTTTGTTGTTTCTGTAGCGTTTGTATTATCTTGTTCTTTTAAGTGTTTCCTGTTATTTATTTAAGTGCGAATTTATATTGGGGCCTTCTGCCCATTAATATTGTGGCCTTCTGC
>JAQJVL010003099.1:0-70020 GCA_035578905.1 Stictocephala bisonia | reverse complement strand
AAATTTGGGGGAAATTCGGGAAATTTGAGGGAAATTCGGGAAATTTGAGGGAAATTTGGCGGGAAATTTGAGGTTAGGAAAAGTGAGGTTAGGAAATTTGGCGGGAAATGGGAGCCGCCATCTTGGATGACGTCATCAATCAGAGCTCGGGGTGGTCACGTGACCCGAAGATACCCGAAGGTGGTCGCCATCTTGGAAAATCGACCCGAAGATACCCGAAAGTGAGTCTATTTCACGGGCTTTTTATCTACTTTTATCGAAACTTTTACTTTAGATTTTTTAATTCAGAAAACTAATGGAATCAAAATATTAATACTAATTATTATCAATAATTAGTATTAATTAAAACTAATAATACATCAAAATAATGGAATGTAAACTTAAACATAGTATTGGTTCAGATTTATACAGTTAACTTATTTTTTACTTATTTGATAAACACTTTTATTATATTTAACTCATGTATTTGTCTCACTAATGTATATTGTCAATGTCAATGACAATGTCAAACCTTTGACAAGGAAGTAATGGTTTGGAGTAAAGTTATTTATCGAGACGTCACTGCATTTGTCTTGTTGAACATATTGGTTCTGTTTATGTATTCAGACCGATCCCCCTTGCCCCTCTGTCCCCAAAACGATCACTTTCCTGGACACCTCGACATGAATGCAAATTCCATACACGTAAGGAACTTATGGTTTGTTTCTGTAAATTAATTTATAGATCTACTGCACGCTTTGTGATATTGAAATTTTGTAAAAAAAATTTCGTTGCATACTGTACTTTCTTTAGAATTTACTCTTTTCTTTTTTAAGGTTTGAAAACATAAAACATATTTGAACTAAATTGAATCGTTTAGCTGTATACTATATTTTTACATAACACTATCTCGTAGAAATTTCAAGTGATATTATACGTTGGTATATTTTTTAAAGAACAGCTGAAATAACTATTTCTATACCTATAGTTGGATGTTATGTAAATTAGATTTTGAAAGATGAAAACTAATTACAAACGTAATCATAAGGGTTTTAGAAATAAAAATAAGTAATTGAATTTCGCTTTAATACACATAAGATAATAATAATAATGTTACATACATAAGTTCAGTTGCTTTAGTAATATACTTGTCTAGATTGCACTCTAAGCTGTACGTCACAGTTCCTTAATTTGCAAGACGTAAACATTCTCCCGTGTACACTCACCGTACAAACCTGCAGCCGACATTCACTGTTATTTTGACGATATCCATTGGCTTATGAGTAGTGGGATTTGCCGGTTCTGGGCAATCAGCTGATTCAGCATTTATTTCATGGGTAGGAGTGATGCCATAATGGGCTGTGAAGCCATAGGTGTGACGTCATGGATGGGTCTGACGTGGCTTGGTGACGTAATATGGTTTTAGGAAGTATTAATAATTATTAATAAAGAACATCACCCAATGGTTCTTAATATACAAAAAATTATATGTAAATAATCCATAGCCATTTAACTTGTGTTAAGCCTGATTGTATTAAGCCTTACATTAAATACACTTTAATAAACGTTTTATTATCAAAGTATTACTGTACCAAATATTTAAATTTATTTCATAGACAATTTGTGGTAATTATTTTTTCAAGGAAATTCCAAAATATACATTGTGTGCTAATTTAATAGTAATTTGAATTATTAATGATTTTTCAGTTAAATTATTTGAATTTATATACACTAAAGTATCGTGACAATTGTTTGACCATCGAACGATATATCAAGTAAAAATGGAAGTTGGCCTTAGGCCATATGTCAGAGGTTTGGCAAGAAAAGCCATTTGTCAAACTACGAAGCTCGTATATTTGACCATCAGACAAATATAGAGTCAATAATTTTTCTTTTAAACATCGGTAAGATTTACGCTACTTAACATACCGCCAAATTATACTTTTACATAATTTGTTTACAGTTTTCATTAGTTATCTGTTTGTTATTTTATAACGACCCATTATCTTCCTAACAGTATGTTACCAGGTCAAAGTTGAATATATGTTAGCATACTCTCGAAAATTGTATAACTCAAAAAAAAAAAAAAACACATATTGATCGTAGGTTATTAGAGTTGATGTGATATATAAAAAGAAAATATAAAAACTATTTCATATTTTCTTCAAACTTTATCTGATAGATAACTTATTAGAGGTTAGTTTTGGTTTTATAATGTAATAAAAACCAATATGGCTTCAATATAAACAAATTGAATTTTCTTATTAATGTTTACCACCGGAAAGCTATAAATTGCTAAATTGGAATTGGTATTGCTAAATTTATAGCTATGTTGTGTCATAACCTGAACGATATAATTTTACTAAGGAGTAAACAGTAATTGCTCATACTTGACTAAAAAATACAACATTGTTATTGTGGAAGAAAAACTTTCATAATAGGCTGCTCAGTTATCCTAATGTAACAATGAAGAGAAGTGTTGTTTTAAACTTTCCGTTAACTGTTGTAGCAAACTGAATACCTCGTTTGTGTTTTCTATTTTTTATTTTTATTATTTGAAAAGAGTATTTGGTGCATTTCACTGTATGTAAATTTTAAACTGCCACTCCTTCCTCCACATGAAACATAATGTAACAATAATATTCAGGATATAGGTATAATCATGTTAAGAAAGACAGAATTTTAAAGGTTCATGTATTTCATTTATTTGCAGACCCTCTAGGAAGAAAACAAATTTTTCAAACAACCTATATTTTGTTTATTTTTCATGTCATATCATATGTCGTAATATTTTCTGTAAAAACGCGCTTGCTTGTGTGCGAGATTATTATTCATAGCTCCGTTACTTGAAAATAAAATGTGAAAGTATTGTAATGCTGTTTAGCTTCTTTAATTTTAACTTGTAACTAACATTGAAACTTAAAAGTTTTTAAGTTTAAAATCTTAAGGCTAAATTATGAGATTTTGTTGATTTTAACAATGACTTTACAGACAGTTTAGATAACTCAAATATTGTTTGGACGTATTTTTAATCTGATACAAAAAAATTATTGTCTAATGTGTATGGTAAAAAAAAACTTTCTTCTCAACTAGTTCATCACCCAAGGCATTCTTTTAAATTATTTAAGAAAAAGTTAAATTAACCCCAACTATTTTACAGTAACAGGTATGTCGAAAATCTTGGTCATATTTTTTTTTTTTTATTTTTCTTGCTGAAAAATAGATCTAATAATATCTAAAATATTTTGTGTTCATGTGATGACATAAAGTTATTAAATTATAACTGAATTAATTAATTAGTCTAACAACAATTACATAACAATTAACTACTTTTAGTTTCAAGAGAGACTTATCAACTAGTAGTTTTATCACATCATCTCACTATGACGCATACAGTTTGCTTCCAGGTGTAACTTCCAGGCCTTCAAACCAACTTGCTATTTTCCTTCTGCGATGCTGTGTATTTTCTCTACTAAAAAAAATTAGCATTTGTAACATAAGTTTGATTTTCTCCAAAAATCTTCTATCCTCTAAGACAAGCTCACGTCCAATATCCGGCCATCTAGGTGGAATGCATAGTAAAAATCCCCCCCCTCCAAAGGGGGGGGGGGCAAAGGTTGAATATTAGGGTTGCACAACACAATGTGAAGTGATTCACAACAAAAACTTCAGTAAAATAAATATGTTCATTTGTTGGGTTGCATCACTAGTAACCAATTAACAGCTACCTTCTAGTAAGTATTACCATTGATTATATAAACCTACAATAGATAAACCATCTAATAGGAATATTTGTGGCAGTAATTTTGTTAGTTTGTGTGGCCCGCAACCACAGCTGGTTTAAACTGCATTACATTTACATGGGACTACACTAGCGCTCCACAATGGACCACAAAAACAGCTGATATTTTTGAGACTCAAAATTTAACATGGGATGGGAAATCTATTTGTGTATAAAATCAATGGTATTACCATTGATTTTATACACAAATATATTTCCCATCTAATTTTAAATGTTGAGTCTCAAAATATCAGCTGTTTTTGTGGTCCATTGTGGAACGCTAGTGTAGTCCCATGTGAATGTAATACAGTTTAAACCAGCTGTGGTTGCAGACCTCACTAACTAACCAAATTACTGGCATAGATATACCTATTAGATGGTTTATCTATTATAGGTTTATATAATCAATGATATTACTAACTAGTATTGTATAGTTACTACGATATAGTATACTTTAGAAAGAAAGAGGTCACAGACTAAATGTCATTTGATACAATATTACAACTTATTAAACATACACTTAAAACTTACATTTTGAAAATGTCCTTTATACTTTCTATTCATCTAACGTGACATTAAGCTATAATCATGAACAAATTATTATAATATTTTTAAAATTAGAGTACGTTTTTTGAAAGGTTATTTAAAAATGTACCTCATGCAATACATACAAATATGAATACATTACAATATTGTACAAATTAAGGACAATAGTGTTGAAATAAGAGAAAATTGAATAGTGCTTGAATACAGTTTTACAATCAAATTTTATGTTCCATTGATAACTGGCCTTTTACAAAGGTGCTCTAAGCTGAATGGAGGCAATTTTCAACACACTATAAGCTTTCAGAAACACTGGCCAAACAAAAACCAATACTCAGAGCTTTATATTTTCTTCCAACTTGTTACCTTACAAATGTTGTGTTATTGTTGTCTATTTGTATTCCTGTTACTCAAAAAGACGCTGATATTAAAACAATCGTAAGATTGTTTGACAACAGTTATACTCAACTCTATAAAGTGTATGTATTTGACAGCTGTGCTTAAACGTAATAAGTCATTTTGTAAAATAACAATTTAACTGGATAAATATCCATTCGTATACTCCAAGTAGCACTTCTAGATTTATTCTGTAGTGATGTTAGTAATTTGTTACATTAATGTTCAACATTATTGAAGTCATTGAAGTGAAGTAGGTTTTTTTTTAAGCTAGGCAATAATTTCTTCGTATAAGGCAAGGAGCCAGGTAAAGTAATAAAGATTATCTAAATTTTACTACCATATCGTAAAAAAATAATCATTGCTACAACATTTTGTCTGTTACCATTTAAGAAAAAAGAGATTTTTTATTTAACATATAGTCTCAAACTCTGAGACCAGGTTTTTACTAAATGCCTAAAAATACTAAATATTAAATCTATCCTTTAAAATGGTCTTCTTAGAAACAGCTCTTTCAAATGCAGAAAAGTATATCTTTAAATTAAACACATCTTTATGAAAATAAAGATACTAGGCTTGGATCTGTAGTTTTCAATGATAACTGCGTCAAATTGCTACCTACATTTTATATATATAAAATATATAAGATAACCAGACGTTTAGTTCGTGATGTAATGTGGTATCGTCAGTGGTGTCGTCAGTGGTATCGTCAGTAGTATCGTCAGTGGTATCGTCACTGGTATCGACAGTGGTGTCGTCAGTGGTATCGTAAGTGGTATCGTCAGTAGTATCGCTGTGACTGAGATCGAGAATATTTAATTTTGACAGTAAGCTAAAATTAAATTTAATAAATTCAAATCCAAAGCAATACAAAGAAAATATACTAATGAGACCTATCAAGTTCCATGGGATCAATTAGATTTTAGCCAAGTTTATATCTAACCAACTAAGTAAATATGTAAGGAGAACCGGGTCATTTGTTATAGATTATAGAAATTTTACTAGCCTTATTAGCCAACATAAAATGGAAGATACTGAAGTACCTGTAAGTTTCGATGATGTAGAATATTTGCTCACTAAAGTTCCAATACCTAAAACAATAAAAAGAATTAAAACAAATAGAACATTTTAAAACGATCTAACGGAGTGATCTGAATGATGTCTGACATCCATTTATTCCTTCTTCGATGGAATATTTGTACAAACGGAAGCAGGCATACCACCTCTAATATCCAGTGCAGCTATTATCTATAAGGAAAAGAATATTTGAAAAGAAGGCACTGGAAACGTCCAGTTTAAAATCTAAGGCGTGATATCGTTATATAGAAGATATATGGGCTGTGTGGCCTCATGGTAGAGAGAGATTGGAAAGTTTTCCGAACCATAATTATTCTATAATGAAGTTCACGATGGAAATTGAGCATAGGTTAATATTACATTCTAAGTTAGATTATAACTTTTTACAAAATCTTTACAAAATGAAAGTAATGAAATTTATTGTTTGGTATTTCCCTAGACTTAATTTAAGTCATCAACCAAATTTAATTCATCAATCAATGAAAGTTTTAATCAAATTGACTCAGCTGTACTGTTTTTGTTTAATATCTTTCGGAGTTTTTTGACGTAGTCACGTATCTTACCACAAACCATCATGACAGGGTTATGTGAACAGCTGGTCTCCACCAATACTCATACCTCATAACTACACTGGTGACCCTGAGTCTTCAAAAAGAACAAAATTACTTTGAAAACCACTGATATTTGCTCAGCATGCACAGACTTGAGAGTACTGAGAAGTGGGAGGGGAAACCCTAAAACACGTAG
This sequence comes from Stictocephala bisonia, assembly GCA_035578905.1. Taxonomy (NCBI): domain Eukaryota; kingdom Metazoa; phylum Arthropoda; class Insecta; order Hemiptera; family Membracidae; genus Stictocephala; species Stictocephala bisonia. Next base: position 63,497 of record JAQJVL010003099.1, on the reverse strand, counting down.
CTAACAGAACAAAATAAAAATTCTCTTGGGTCTGCCAGACCCAGGGTAACCAGTTAAGGGTTAATTTTAGTTTAGGCTCAGATTTTCTTTTATTGCACGTGCCATGCATGGTAGTTTTAAAACTGGGATCTTTTACGTCAATTCACTACCATGATTATAACTTATAACCAAACTGAACCTAACATAACTAAACCTAACATAACCTAACCAAACCTAACATAACCTAAACAAACCTAACATAACCTAACCAAAGTAGTGGTAGTGAATAAGTGGAAAAGGCCCTAAAACTGTTAGCCTATTGCTGCAACAAAGCTTAAAGGCCAAATAAAATCATTGAATCATACAATGAAAATATCATACACATGAAAGAAGTAACATTGGAGGATATTCTTATTTACATCATTGTGACTTAGATATGAATTACTTTAATGAACAATGGGCCATGAATTCACCATGTTGATCAGTAACGGATAACCTCTGAAGTAGAATTTCTTGTCATTCAATTCTTCATTTCCAATTAATGTTCCTACAAAACGCAGTACGTGTATAACTTACATGAATACAATACAGTCGTGTATGTCTTTGTGTTCAACACGAATAGGGGAAGATGATGTTTAAAGGTCACAAGCCGAACACGTGTAGGTACTTATATGAATCCTAATGAGGCATCTCTTTGTATCACTCCGCTCAAACCCTGGAAGTAATTAAACAGATGAATTACAAACATCATACTGGTTAAAATTTAAAAAACTTTGCCATAACCTTTTTGACTTAACATTTGACGTCATATTTATGTCCTCTTAATACCAACACGAGGTCCGCTTAATTGTTGCCATCGACCTGCACACTACTATAGAAGTATGGGGTGTCCATTTTGGATGGTAGTCGAGATTAGTATGTTGTGTAGCGAGGAGAACTGAGTGCCAGGCTTGTCAGTTAGCTGAAAATCAGACCAATACGTGGTTCGGATTCCACGTAAAGCTGTAGGTCCCTTAGTTGCCTTGGATATTGGGCTATTAATGAATAACTATTTCTGAGGAACAGTCGACCTTAGATAGTAACACTGACTACACTCGTTCATCTACACTCATCACACTCATTCGCCCCTCATATTCGCCCATATCTTAATGATCGTAGTCTTATAAATTAATAATGACTAATAAATTTGTGTACACTGTGCATTACTGCAATAAACCTACATTTTTAGTTTTTGAAATGTTTATCATTCGTTGTTTTAGCAATAAAACACAGCTAAAACTAACTTGTCTGAGACATTATTTTTCTTATCTTTTATGGTAGGCTAAGTACTTGGTAGGTATTAAATTTTGGGAAAATCAAACAGTAGAATACAGGGAAGACACAGTGAGGGTGTAAGCGGCTTTACCAAGCTCATTGGAAACCGTTTAGGTAATAGGATCAGTTCTAGGGAGAACGTCATATACGAGAACAGCCTAACTGATTGACTGTCACCACAAAGTAAATCATATTACCTATTAAATAGATAGTTATCATTTATTTTATTTATAAACATTATTTCTATATTGGGACTTAATTCCAGTAAAAATATATGGATTAAAGCGTAACCCATAAAAATAGTTCATATTTATATAATAGAAAATGTTCGTTTCAAACAATTTCTGTTCTAAATATTAATAGGCAAAAAGGAAAACTAATCCAAGTTTTACGTATATTATTTCATTAATAGTTTCCTTATAAGGATACTGATACAGTAGAATTACAGTAGTTAATTCCTAGTGTCAGTTATTGTTTAAACCTTGTAAATAAACTGTTTAGTGGAAAACTAAAAATGTATAGGTTGTCAAAAATAATTTGTTTTTAATTATAATGTTTTTAAAGTATTTTTTCCTTAATTAAAAATGTATTACATTTATTGTATTACAGTAAAAATTTTAGTGTGAAATATAATTTTCATTTTATCATTTAATAATATAATTTCATAAAACTGCGCTACTAATATTAGTTTATTTAACTATCATTACCCGTGTTGGTATATACACAGTACAAGTGAACGTCACACAACACAAATACAGTATATTGCAATGAAAGGACATAATGCACAAGTATATCACAATATAAATAAAAATACACAATTACTATGGCATTGATTTCTGCAAACCACTTTTACCTTCCTTAGACTAGAAGGATTCACAAATTAATTGAGAGAAAGATTGTTAAAAAGGGGACTTGCACGAACTAAGATTGAAAATAAAGCGAACATAATCATTTTGGGCACGCTGCAATCTGTCCGCAATCTCACCGTCTTGGCATTGGTGAAAATGTCACGTTAGAAAAATTAGGGAAATATTAATTTTTACAAGAATCACATGACAAGGTATAGAAGGTACTTTGGACGAAGCGTCATCGCTCAATCAGTCATTCATTGTTTTCGTTACAGTATAAAATGCAAAAACACCTTCTCACTCATCACAAAATCTCCAGAACCACTCAACATATTTCAGTTATACTTAGGTGAAAGTTAGCTTGGACCCTGGGGACCAACGGCTTGGGGGTGACTTCCGAACCACCACCAGTACCCGGCCATGCGGGCTGCGTGCAAGGACGGGATCGCTCAGACGGTCACCTATCCAAGAGACAGCCACGCTGGATTTTGTTTGTCTCTGTTATCTTACGATAACGTCGGAACCCTCCAGTCAAGGTCACTAGCAAATAATATTATAAAGAATTATGGTGGAGAGTGTATGAATGTGTAGAGAGCCACCCCGTAGAGAGGCTATCAAGTAGTCAAGGTACAAAGAGAATTTCGAATATATGTATACACACCCAAAGAAATTATTTCTTGAAATTCCATTGCTAAGGAGTACAAACGACTTTTTCCCATAATAGTAGCATTGGCGTTTATTTAATTTAATAATTTATTTAAAAGAGTTAATAAACAACTCATAAACATGTGACACACAAGCTACGCTAATTTTATTTTGTTTGTGAAATGCTTAAGAATTTTGTAACATTTGACATTGATTCCACTACTTTGCATTCCCCTAAAGTAGGGTTTTTTAGACTACAAAACTTTGTTATCTAGGATAACGGCAGCAGCGTCAAGTTTTATATTGATGTGATATTTTATAAAGAATTACGGAGGAAAGGGTATGCATGTGTAGAGAGCCACCCCGTTGCGATGGCTATCGGGTAGTCAAGGTACAAAGAGAATTTCGTATATCCACTATACAATGATATAATAAATTACTGAAAAAAGGCGTTGAGTATTTTACAACATCTAGCTTACCTTGCATGTCTTGTGAAAATAAAAGTAATGATGTTCCCATGACGGAAATTCTGGTAATTACATTCTCCTAATGATCTTTAATAATGAATGAATTGTATTGAGTCACTGGACATTAACTTGTCAGCCTTATCACCAAATTTCGTGATGGCTGATTGAATAACTCGTGGAAACTACCTTTCTTTCTCCTAAACAAACCAATGAATACATGCCTATTAATTATTAATTTTACCATACACAGTGGGACATAGTCCTTATATAGCTTGATGATTTTTCAACAGTTCCAGATGAAGAACTGAATGTCAGCACAGAAGAACAGATTATACGTCGGAGGGTTCCGACGTTATCGTAAGATAACAGAGACAAACAAAATCCAGCGTGGCTGTCTCTTGGATAGGTGACCGTCTGAGCGATCCCGTCCTTGCACTCAGCCCGCATGGCCGGGTACTGGTGGTGGTTCGGAAGTCACCCCCAAGCCGTTGGTCCCCAGGGTCCAAGCTAACTTTGTACTTTTGGGCGGGATATTTGTATATCGAATTATCGATATATCGCAAACCAAATATCGATCTAACGATAATGTCGAAAGAAAAATATCGATATATCGGGTGACCGATATATCAAATTGTAAATTATTTATCTGTTTAAAACTATGCACTAACTCTTATGTCATCACTAAATATTAACTCTAAATAGTTTTGCAGTCACTATTTAAAATAGAAATTGAATGTACAAATTAAATACATTTATCTAAATGAAACAAGTTGTGGTCTGTGGGGTTGAATGAAAAATATTCAAAATAATAATACCTTTAATTATTATGGTAACTATACAGAATAATGTAATGACATTGTTAGTTTTGATTTTCACAGTTAAAAATGCCACTAGGCAACTTATAAAGACTAAAAAGTAAAAATATCAATTCACTAAACTACATTTTAGTGCTGTACGCATAAGAGGAAATTTAAATGTATTTTTGTTCTAATCGTGATGATTTTGAGGACAGAGAATAACGTAAATATTTAGTTATATGATATATCGGACCAAAATATCGATATGGCCGATAATATCGAAAGAAAATATCGATAGTAATATATTGATGTATCGAAACATACTTATAGAGTTTTCAGATATATCGATATATCGTTGTCATCCCTAGGCGTAACAATTTCTACCTCTTCCTGCGGACGGCCAGCTTGGGGACAGAGAAAATCTGTAAAACAAGCGTATGTAACTATGCATATCAAAATAATAACTTTATGAATATAACACAACGCCGTAAATCTCATCCCCAGTGGACGACTAACTTGGAAATGACAGGTATTCGAAGTGTGTACGAGATTGCCACTGGCTAAGCATTGTAAAATTGAGAAAAGTTAAATGATCATTCGACCACTTTAGATACCGAACCGAAAAGCTTTAAAATGTTTACAGGTTATAAAACCTACTTGTAAGACATATCAAGTTTTATTGCAATGCTTGGTGTATGGTTCACTAGAAGTAAGAAGAAAGTTTTTAATTAAGTCAAAGATTTACATCAGGTTAAATGTGCCTCTGTTAAATTTTGACAGAGTGCAACTGCCTTGTTTTAGATTAGATTTGTAATTGTAGATTGACATGTCCTATTCGAACTTATGTTTGTCAATGGAATAAATAATTCTTGATTCTTGATTCCTTTAATTAGAACATAACTCATAAAATATAATGCCAAATGGCCAAATTTTGAAAATGACAGCAAATTAATCTTAGATAATCGTTGAATTTCAAACGGCTGCCATATTTGAGCCAGTTGTCCATTATAGGTAAAGTTTGTGGCCTTGTGTTCTATTGATAAAGAATTTCAATTTGATATCCATATTAACATATTCTTGTATTATAGATTATATTTTGACTTCAAGCAGGCCGCCCCTAAGAAAGTGATATAAATTCTACAGACAAAAAGTACAATTTTAAATAATGTTTAGGATTGCTTTATCTGGAACGTCTGAGAAAGTGTTAAACTGTATTAGGACGTATTTTTCTCCCTGTAAATATTTCAAATTATATGTACTATCAATTAGAATACTCAAATGTAACTAGCTTTTCACTAAGTATAAAAATTTATTTTAATTTTAAGTGATTTAAATTGGAGGTTTACTGTGATAAATTAAAGCTATGTAAATATTGTGTCACTTATATTGTTAGAAAAGAAATGTATTTTTTTATAAATGTATTAATGTTTTGCCAAATAACCTGAAAAACAAAACGAACGCATAATTTCCTAAATCTCTCCTAGCTAGAAATATTATTTAATTTAAAATAATTTATTTTAAAATCCCATTAATTTAATTGTTATTATATGAGACGTTTCTTTGCGAAAGACATCATCATCAGACAAAAACACAACAAATACTCGTACGATACAAGTAATGATGAAGGTTTTTTTAGTGGTGTTTTGATCTGATGATTTTGTCTTTGACAATGAAACCCGTCAAATAATAAATATAAAATTATTAAAATATCAATTAAAAATATTTTTAAATTATAAAAATAACGAATTGTTTTCTTAGTTATATCAGATTTAATAATCAACTTATTACTTGACTCAAGTCGTACTGTACGCTATTTTAAATACGTGTGTATGATTATATTTACTTCACTACAGTTCCCTTTCTTAGTAATTTCTATTCCACACCCAAATGACCTATGAAGTTTCCATATTGCCAGTTTGCGGATGCGGCTTTTGACTACCCACCCACAATTAATACACGTACTAATTTATTACCCACCTTCCCACCCATACACGTACAGGGGTAAATACGTATTAAAATGTATTAATTAACTTTCCGCTGAAAAAAAGAAAACTCTCTCTAGATTTACTTCATTATTTGTCAAACCCAAATCATTGCATTTAAGTTATATTTAATTTAACGACACTATTTGATTCTAATTTAAAGTATCTCTTGGCACAAAGGTTACATTTGATTCTGTCACAAAAAATAAATGCAATAAATGAAAATCAATACGTCCATTTCGATTAAAAACCCTACAATACAGGAGCGGGGAAGGACGCTATACTCGCAAGACCTCTTAAGTGAAGAGCGCTCTACACAATACTTCCCTTGAGGTGGTGGTTGACTGAAGGGGGGGAGGCAAGAGGGTGTGTTTGATGTTACGTCACTTTTGGTGTATCCAAGATGGAGGTTTGTTACAAGTATATACCGATACTGGATAAAAGATGAAGAAGATTACAGATTAATATAATAAATAATTTACACAATAACTCATGTTATATCTTTTAATCTCTATGGATTGCAAACAGAATACAGAATTAGCTTATGATAAATAACAGACTTTTTATACTAAATAATTAATATTTAATAGTTTTTAATCAATACTTTCAGTCTGTTATCTATGTTTTGTTACTAAAAGATGTACAAGTCAAATGTTCAATCCCACTGACCATATTTTTTTATCGAGAAGTGTTACCATCTGTTAGCGTCACTAGAATCACAAAAAATAATAAATGATATGTCATCCAGGATCTGTAAATTTGTATAGCCTGTGAGACCTGTAATAATGTGATTAAATTAAAAAAAAGCTCCCTGAAATAATTTCGGCTCTCCCTCTTTTCAAGTTTATTAAGAGGAATATTTTAATCTGTTTATTAATTATAGGTAAGTATGAGAGGCGAATGAGTGTGATGTGTGTAGAGAAACGAGTGTAGTCATTGTTACTAACTAAAGTAGACTGTTACTCAAAAAGAGCTATTTATTGATAGCCCAATAGCCAGGTTAACTAAGGGACCTACAACTTTACATGGAATGTGAACCACGTAGTATTGGTCTTATTTTGAGCCGTTTGACAAGCCTCATACTCACTACTATTTTCTAGACCACATTTGGACCCAGACTACTATCCAACACGGACACCCCATACTTCTCTAGTAGTGTCCACGTCAATGGCAACCATTGAGAGGACACCATATCAGTATTAAGGACCAAGCTTATACTCTATCACCTACAATCTTCACAGTGCTTTGTCGCCAAATAGCTTGGTTACAGCACTGTGCACTAGTGCTGGCCATTTTTTGAAAGACACCAGTTTTACGTTAACTCCAAAAAAGGACGATCTTATCGTTTGAAATTTAACTTGGTACAACCGATCTCCATTCTAAAAAAGTACGTAGTACATTTTAACGCTGAGGGCTTAAGCAAGGCGAAGAGTGATTGCATCAGTAGGGTACTTCACGAAAACAAGTTGATATCCTTGCACTCCAAGAGACGCATATCGAAGATAATAATAGTGCCAGAGGTTTTCCCGGATATAATTCCCGGATACAGACTTGTTGATTCTATAGGGCATAGGGTTTATGGTATTGCAACTTACGTAAAGCATGACATGGAAAATGTGTCAGTTACCCACAAAAGCTCTGATGATAAGATCTTTGTCTTGGCAATCCAAGTGTCAGAAACTACAATATTTAGTGTTTATACGCCTCCTAAAATCCAATGGCTTGACGATAGGATTTTGCCAAGTTTTGAACACCCAGTCCTCTATGTGGGGGACTTTAACAATCACCATAGTCAATGGGATTACAAAACCGACGATGAGAATGGCAGAAAGCTTGCTGACTGGGCTGAAATGGATAACCCTTTCCTGATCTTTGATGTTAAAGATTCAGCCACTTTTTATTCAGCTCGTTGGCGTCGAGTTACTTTCCCGCCGAATATCAACCATTCTTGATTGTAGTGTTCTGGTTTTCACCCTGGCCGAAGTTGTAGTGACCAGATCCTAGCTCTGACATCATTTATCGAAAATGGGTTTGAATATAATCTGAAAACATCTGCAGCTTTTATTGATCTTACAACAGCTTATGACACAGTATGGAGCAAACATTTTTTGTTTAAGTACTACAGCCTCCTTCCCTGTCCCATTCTATTGCGACTTTTGCAGTCAGTGCTTAGTGCCAAGCTAATAAAAGTTTATCTCGGTTGTGACAGCTGAAGGATGGTCTTGCCACAGGGGTCTGAACTTGCTCCAATTTTATTTAACGAGTATACTGCTGACATCCCAATTACAAGGTCTAGAGAACCTATATATGCGGATGATATGGCTTTAGCTTACCAACATAAGAACTTCACAATTACTGAAGAAACATTTACAAGTGACCTAGCAGCTCTCAAAGAAGATTTTAGAAAATGGAAGCTAAATCCTGACCCATCAAAAACCGAAGCCTGCTTCCACTTAATAACAGACTGGCTAATCGAAAACTGAACATATTCCTAAATGGTGTAAAATTCCATCAAAATGAGCATCCACAGTACCTGGGAGTAACGTTAAATTGATCGCTGACCTTTAAAAGCCATCTTCAAAAAACAGCAGCTAAAATTAAAACCAGGGCAACTGTACTACATAATATTGCTGTAACAACTTGGAGAGCCAACGCACACATCTTGCATACAACTGCTTTGTCTCTGGTATATTCCGCTGCTGAATACAGTGCTCCCGTATGGCTAAATAGCACCCATACAAAAGTGATTGATGTCCAACTTAATAGAGCTATGAGAGCTATTAGTTGTACTCTCATGGCAACTGAACTTCCTTGGCTTCCGGTACTGTGAAATATAGCTCCTCCAGAGATAAGACGTCAGGAGGCGCTATTTAAGAAATTCAATAAGATCTTGAATGCCCCGCACCTCCTCATTACCCAGGATCTCCCTCGTTAGAACGGTCGCTTAAAATTTCGAAACCCACCTCTACGTACCGCTTCCGAGTTGAGCAGTTCAAATTTTTTGTCCAATACTAGCTGGGACATAGCGTGGAACTGTTATGATGGACGAAATAAGTTCCTTATTAATGCTCCATCAATACCTGTAGGCGGGATGAACACAATACCTCGGAGGGAATGGACACTTGATTCGGTTCCTAACTGGCAAGGGTAGATGTAACTACTGGAAGTATAAATGGGGTTTGACAGTAGATCAGTTATGTGATTGCGGGGAGTATATCCAAACAATGGATCACATAGTTACAGAATGCCCCCTGCACTCTGTTACGGAGGGATTGGTAAGAATACACAGAATCAGTGAGGCAGATCTTAGACGGCTCGATGGTTTGGACTTTGTGACATGAATTCACTTTACATTTTATAATCAATGAATATATAATCATGACTTGTGGATATTTATCCAAATATACATCACAGCTTTATAATTAACAAATGGTAGCTGACAACAAACCATACGATATATACCGATCTCCATTATTGGTATATTTATTATTTATATACCCCTTGTTAGGAGTGGTCTTGAGTATGCTACTGTTATTTGGAATTGGGATTGAGGCTGTCCAAAATAAATTCCACTCAAGAATGGTCTTTAAATTTGCAGAATGTTATGGGTCAGACATTAGTCACCGTCACCTTTAAGTCCTCTAAGCCCTAGGTACTGACACACCTGTGCTCTTGCACAGAGTCGTGCATGACGTCAGCATATTAATTGATAAGGTTTGTCTGACACAACATACCTTTAGAAGAAGAATGCCTAGGCATAGCTAACTATTGTATTGATGATTTGGATTTGCAATTTCATATAAATTCAAGTGGACAGACAAAATTAACCTTAGAAAACTAACAATATACTTACTTATACAATTGTTTTTTAAATCTTAAACCCAAGTACCTCAGGGGTAACCCTAAGACTTGAGAAGTCTTGATGTTGTTACAACTCTTATACTTGGTTTAGCAAAAGTGTTTCAATGTGGGTAGATATGCAGATTTTATGTGTGTTTGGGGGGAAAAAATTAAATAAAAGTATTAAATGTTTACTAAAACTAAATTATTTAATTTTACTTTCATTCATTTTACATTCAACAAATACTTTAATTAAAAAATCCTGTATCTAATAATTTAATATATTGTGGCTTTCAATAACACAAGTGTCAGGGTGTGTTTTCATAATTACTAACTACAAATTATAATAATTATGTAAAGTGCTTTACTTGTTATTAAAAATGTTTTGACGAGAAATGCTTTTAATAATAATATTGTTTAGTACTCTAATTTAAAGCTTTGTTGTAGAAAACAAAACTCCATAACTATGAATAAAAAATAAATAATATACCATTAATATACTATCTAATATACATAAAATACCATAACTAATGAATGTTGCTGACATATTGATATCCATTATACTCCATATTGTGTTCTGCCTGTTTATGCTATGTTTAGTATAGGCTCAGCTAAATGTTAGTCCCCCCCCCCAACCCCCGTGTACAAACATATTGGTCAATATATTCCACTATGGGTTGAGACCTATAATCCTATCAAGGTGGCAGGACGATACCTCCAGACCAAGACAAATGGTTTGGTTGTATCTGGCGATATTCTAAGAGGTCATTATGTGATAATTTATTGATTATATAAAGATATTTAACAAGTTAATAGCGAGAAATGAGGTTGAACTTAACTGACAGTACGATTAGTAAGTTCATCTGAGATGATAACATGTACTTTAATGCTGTGTTATACATAGTTACAATTCCAATCGTACTGATTCTTTTTTAAGATGTACCGAGCAGTTTTATTGTTTCGTGATCTAAAAACATTGCTTGTAAAGTAATGTAGTTAAATAAATAATTTTCTGTAAACATGAAGTTTCTTTTGAAATTTATTATGTATATATTCTTGGCAGGAACATTCAGTGTATTTTTATCTGTCATAAAACGGGTTCGAAGGAAGTCTCAAAATATATGTTAAAACTATACAAACCGTATTTTATACTGTGAAAATGTGATTTATATTAAATATTTAGCATTAAAATTATATAAAATAAGTAGGGTATAGTTTTAAATGCACACAACCTTCTTTTGTGAAAAATACAAAAATTTAGTTAGAAATATACAATTATATATAAATGTGTGATACTATACAAAAATAACATTTAGGAGGATTACAATGCTCAATATATAGTTATAAATAACAACAACAAAATACTTTACAATAACAATATTGACAACATATATTAATAAAAAATATATTGTAACTCGCTCAAAATGAGCACTACTGAGTTGATAAGCAGCAAAAAATAAGTTTATGCTGTCTCAGACTACTCTCCTTTACCGTATTAGTATTATTAATCCCAACACAAATTTATTACAATAAAAGTACAAAATTCACAAATATTATGGTGATCGATTTCGGCGAATCACGCTCACCTTCCTCAGACCAGAGGGATTCACAAAAGAATGGAAAATGATGTTCAACAACTCAATTTATAGGCCTATGATCACGTGACGCCATTAGCTGGAATCGTCAAAATGGTGGCTGCTGTGATATTATTGGTTAATCACTATTTGCTTCATTCATTAATTTATCACGATCCTTACAGGTTAATTTTGATTCCGAAATAGTTTTTAATCATTTATTTTCAGCTACTAAAAATAACAGAAGTAACTGCCAATAGGGATTAACCAATAATATCACAGCAGCCGCCATTTTAAAGATTCCAGCTAATGGTGTTACATGATCATAGGCCTATAAATTGAGTTGTTAAACACCATTTTCCATTCCTTTGTGAATCCCTCTGGTCTGAGGAAGGTGAGCTTGGTTCACCGAAATCGATCACCATAATATTTGTGCATTTTGTACTTGTATTGTAATATATTTATTATTAATTAAATAGATTAATTATCTTATACATTTATACCAAATAAATGTAAACACCAAAACTACTTTAAATTTGCAAATTGACCACATTATATCTAATATCAATTTAAAATGAATATCTGAAATTCTATAAGCAATTACACTCCTTGATTGTAAGATTCACTTTTTTACATTACATCAAAATTTTCATTTTATGATATAGTTTCCTGCCTTAAATTTTAGATTTCATATTTTAAATTTTAGAACTTAAATGCCTTTCCTTTAAAATTCCTTGATTTTGTTATTGCCTGGTATAAAAGAAGTCATACGAATAAATTAGTCATATCTACATCCAAAGATTAAAACATTAATATTACAAAGCGTATATTTATTTCCCCTAATTACAAGATTGTAGCACAAGCACGGGATGTAGCTCTTAGACAACTTATAACTTATTTACAAACAGAGCATTACAGTATCACGTTACAACTGTTAAATGACTTTGAACTTCGTTGACACTCTACCATAATAGAGTACTCATCAGGGTTACCAACCGTTATTATGTTTTACTTTATTCACATAATTTACCCCTAACTTCTGAAATTGTACTATAATGCAAATGAATAATAAACTGTTAAACACTTAAGTATTTTAACAATATAATCAATACCAAGTGTTTAAGAAAATGTATGATATCACAAATTTTTATCAATATACTATTAATATATGCAGCTAACAAATAATTAATATTAATATATTTACTGTCGTTGTCTTAAAATAATATGATATATAATTATTGTAGGACGTTTTTCTTCAAATTCTGTAATTTGATATGTTTATATTAAGTAATGCCAATGGTACTTTAATTATAGTGCCTTACTAAAAAATATTTCATTTAAATAAATACAGTACAAGTAAACGTCACACAACACAAATGTATTACAATATAAGCACAAAATGCACAAATATTATGGTGATCGATTTCGATGAACCACGCTAACCTTCCTCAAAAAATTCTTTTAATTCTTTTGTGAATCCCTCTGGTCTGAAGAAGGTGAGCTTGGTTCACCGAAATCGATCACCATATTATTTGTGCATTTTGTACTTGTATTGTAATATTTTTGTGCATTTTGTGCTTATATTGTAATAAATTTGTGTTGTGTGCCATTTATTTGTACTGTATATGTACCAACACGTATTATGCTAATTAAAAACTATTTTTAAATAAATATATCAAATTTAATATTAAGCTGTTTAAAAAATTATATAGTAATCCGTGAAATGCATTTTCACGGTTTTTGTAACATTCATTAGATCTTACATATAAATTTAAATATTAACGAATTTTAAAGTAATATTCAACGCACATAACATTATATTAGTATTTATATAATATTAACAGTTGTCAATAAATCAGATTGACTAAATAAACGTTTTTGCATTGCAAATGTAGTGTTCCAATAGAATTAATCAAAACATGTATTTGTATAGTGTATTCACCTCGTAAATTTCAGTTGAAATTATTTTGAAAATATATTTTGTTTTAGTTATATACATGTAAAACGATGTAAATATGCATAGGAAATTCATTAGCTCGGAACCTTTAATAATAGACTTTTTTAACTATATATGAGCCATAAAAAAATTATAAGTTTGCTTTTTTAAAAATAATATTAGACTATAAATATAAAATATTATTGTTCAAGCTTGGTATTCCAGTTGTGTTCAAGTTGTTTCAGCTATCCACTGTCATTAACTGATAGAGAGGGTTGTTCTGAACATATATGAGCTTGGGTAGTATATAACTAGTTGTTGTTCAAGTGTTGCGCTCCGGCTGTGTGCATATTGTCATTGCCTCGCATTGTTACTAATTGATAGAGAGGGTTGTTCTGAACATATATGAGCTTGGGTAGTATATAACTAGTTGTTGTTCAAGTGTTGTGCTCCGGCTGTGTGCATATTGTCTTTGCTTCGCATTGTTACTAACTGATAGAGAGGGTTGTTCTGAACATATATGAGCTTGGGTAGTATATAAATAGTTGTTGTTCAAGTGTTGTGCTCCGGCTGTGTGCATATTGTCTTTGCTTCGCATTGTTACTAACTGATAGAGAGGGTTGTTCTGAACATATATGAGCTTGGGTAGTATATAACTAGTTGTTGTTCAAGTGTTGTGCTCCGGCTGTGTGCATATTGTCATTGCCTCGCATTGTTACTAATTGATAGAGAGGGTTGTTCTGAACATATATGAGCTTGGGTAGTATATAACTAGTTGTTGTTCAAGTGTTGTGCTCCGGCTGTGTGCATATTGTCTTTGCTTCACATTGTTACTAACTGATAGAGAGGGTTGTTCTGAACATATATGAGCTTGGGTAGTATATAAATAGTTGTTGTTCAAGTGTTGTGCTCCGGCTGTGTGCATATTGTCTTTGCTTCGCATTGTTACTAACTGATAGTGAGGGTTGTTCTGAACATATATGAGCTTGGGTAGTATATAACTAGTTGTTGTTCAAGTGTTGTGCTCCGGCTTTGTGCATATTGTCATTGCCTCGCATTGTTACTAATTGATAGAGAGGGTTGTTCTGAACATATATGAGCTTGGGTAGTATATAACTAGTTGTTGTTCAAGTGTTGTGCTCCGGCTGTGTGCATATTGTCTTTGCTTCGCATTGTTACTAACTGATAGAGAGGTTTGTTCTGAACATATATGAGCTTGGGTAGTATATAACTAGTTGTTGTTCAAGTGTTGTGCTCCGGCTGTGTGCATAATGTCATTGCCTCGCATTGTTACTAATTGATAGAGAGGGTTGTTCTGAACATATATGAGCTTGGGTAGTATATAACTAGTTGTTGTTCAAGTGTTGTGCTCCGGCTGTGTGCATATTGTCTTTGCTTCGCATTGTTACTAACTGATAGAGAGGGTTGTTCTGAACATATATGAGCTTGGGTAGTATATAACTAGTTGTTGTTCAAGTGTTGTGCTCCGGCTGTGTGCATATTGTCTTTGCTTCGCATTGTTACTAACTGATAGAGAGGGTTGTTCTGAACATATATGAGCTTGGGTAGTATATAACTAGTTGTTGTTCAAGTGTTGTGCTCCGGCTGTGTGCATATTGTCATTGCCTCGCATTGTTACTAATTGATAGAGAGGGTTGTTCTGAACATATATGAGCTTGGGTAGTATATAACTAGTTGTTGTTCAAGTGTTGTGCTCCAGCTGTGTTCATATTGTCTTTGCTTGGCATTGTTACTAATTAACTGATAGAGAGGGTTGTTCTGAACATATATGAGCTTGGGTAGTATATAACTAGTTGTTGTTGAAGTGTTGTGCTCCGGCTGTGTTCATATTGTCTTTGCTTGGCATTGTTACTAGTTAACTGATAGAGAGGGTTGTTCTGAACATATATGAGCTTGGGTAGTATATAACTAGTTGTGGTTAAAGTGTTGTGCTCTGGCTGTGTTCATATTGTCTTTGTTTCGCATTGTTACTAATCAACTGATAGAGAAGGTTATATTGTACATATTTCAGCTTGTGTAGTATATAACTAGTTGTTGTTAAAGTGTTGTGCTCTGGCTGTGTTCATATTGTCTTTGTTTCCCATTGTTACTAATCAACTGATAGAGAAGGTTATATTGTACATATGTCAGCTTGTGTAGTATATAACTAGTTGTTGTTAAAGTGTTGTGCTCCAGCTGTGTTCATACTGTCATTGCCTCGCATTGTTACTAATTAACTGATAGAGAGGGTTGTTCTGAACATATATGAGCTTGGGTAGTATATAACTAGTTGTGCTTAAAGTGTTGTGCTATGGCTGTGTTCATATTGTCTTTGTTTTGCATTGTTACTAATCAACTGATAGAGAAGGTTATATTGTACATATTTCAGCTTGTGTAGTATATAACTAGTTGTTGTTAAAGTGTTGTGCTCTGGTTGTGTTCATATTGTCTTTGTTTCCCATTGGTACTAATCAACGGATAGAGAAGGCTATATTGTACATATGTAAGCTTGTGTAGTATATAACTAGTTGTTGTTCAAGTGTTGTGCTCCGGCTGTGTGCATATTGTCTTTGCTTCGCATTGTTACTAACTGATAGAGAGGGTTGTTCTGAACATATATGAGCTTGGGTAGTATATAACTAGTTGTTGTTCAAGTGTTGTGCTCCGGCTGTGTTCATATTGTCATTGCCTCGCATTGTTACTAACTGATAGAGAGGGTTGTTCTGAACATATATGAGCTTGGGTAGTATATAACTAGTTGTTGTACAAGTGTTGTGCTCCGGCTGTGTTCATATTGTCTTTGCTTCGCATTGTTACTAACTGATAGAGAGGGTTGTTCTGAACATGTATGAGCTTGGGTAGTATATAACTAGTTGTTGTTCAAGTGTTGTGCTCCGGCTGTGTGCATATTGTCATTGCCTCGCATTGTTACTAATTGATAGAGAGGGTTGTTCTGAACATATATGAGCTTGGGTAGTATATAACTAGTTGTTGTTCAAGTGTTGTGCTCCGGCTGTGTGCATATTGCCATTGCCTCGCATTGTTACTAATTGATAGAGAGGGTTGTTCTGAACATATATGAGCTTGGGTAGTATATAACTAGTTGTTGTTCAAGTGTTGTGCTCCGGCTGTGTGCATATTGTCTTTGCTTCGCATTGTTACTAACTGATAGAGAGGGTTGTTCTGAACATATATGAGCTTGGGTAGTATATAACTAGTTGTTGTTCAAGTGTTGTGCTCCGGCTGTGTGCATATTGTCTTTGCTTCGCATTGTTACTTACTGATAGAGAGGGTTGTTCTGAACATATATGAGCTTGGGTAGTATATAACTAGTTGTTGTTCAAGTGTTGTGCTCCGGCTGTGTGCATATTGTCATTGCCTCGCATTGTTACTAATTGATAGAGAGGGTTGTTCTGAACATATATGAGCTTGGGTAGTATATAACTAGTTGTTGTTCAAGTGTTGTGCTCCGGCTGTGTGCATATTGTCATTGCCTCACATTGTTACTAATTTATAGAGAGGGTTGTTCTGAACATATATGAGTTTGGGTAGTATATAACTAGTTGTTGTTCAAGTGTTGTGCTCCGGCTGTGTGCATATTGTCATTGCCTCGCATTGTTACTAATTGATAGAGAGGGTTGTTCTGAACATATATGAGCTTGGGTAGTATATAACTAGTTGTTGTTCAAGTGTTGTGCTCCGGCTGTGTGCATATTGTCTTTGCTTGGCATTGTTACTAATTAACTGATAGAGAGGGTTATTCTGAACATATATGAGCTTGGGTAGTATATAACTAGTTGTTGTTCAAGTGTTGTGCTCCAGCTGTGTTCATATTGTCTTTGCTTGGCATTGTTACTAATTAACTGATAGAGAGGGTTGTTCTGAACATATATGAGCTTGGGTAGTATATAACTAGTTGTGGTTAAAGTGTTGTGCTCTGGCTGTGTTCATATTGTCTTTGTTTCGCATTGTTACTAATCAACTGATAGAGAAGGTTATATTGTACATATTTCAGCTTGTGTAGTATATAACTAGTTGTTGTTAAAGTGTTGTGCTCTGGCTGTGTTCATATTGTCTTTGTTTCCCATTGTTACTAATCAACTGATAGAGAAGGTTATATTGTACATATGTCAGCTTGTGTAGTATATAACTAGTTGTTGTTAAAGTGTTGTGCTCCGGCTGTGTTCATATTGTCATTGCCTCGCATTGTTACTAATTAACTGATAGAGAGGGTTGTTCTGAGCATATATGAGCTTGGGTAGTTTATAACTAGTTGTTGTTCAAGTGTTGTGCTCCGGCTGTGTTCATATTGTCTTTGCTTCTATTGTTACTAATTAACTGATAGAGAGGGTTGTTCTGAACATATATGATTTTTTGTAGTATAAACAACTTGTTGTTGTCATAAGCACTGTACGTGTATGTGTGGTGAGAGGATCAATAACACTTTATATGTTTGGCCTTGACCAGAGGGTCCCGGGTTCGTAAGTAGATAACGGCGTCAAGGGATATAGACCGCGGCTGTTCCTTCGACGGTTTACCATATAGTGATCTTGTCCTTGCACGAATCCCACCTGCCGCGTTACGGTTGGTGTTCGGAAGACACCCTTAAGCAGTTAGTCCCCAGATTAATTGTTAGAGAGGCCTTCACAGTCCTAGCTGCACCTGGTACAATAAGACGTACTTTAAATGTTTAACTTTTTTTATGTCTGACTCAAAGAGCAAGGACGCAGAATTAAAGAAGATACAATGTATTTTTGAAATATGTAGCCTTTGGTACGTTGAATCTAAGGAGTATAGTATGTAAGTTGTACAGGAAGGCCTACGTTTATAATAATATACGTTCACTTCCATAAATTACTCTT
The DNA here is from genome assembly GCA_035578905.1 of Stictocephala bisonia. NCBI lineage: Eukaryota > Metazoa > Arthropoda > Insecta > Hemiptera > Membracidae > Stictocephala > Stictocephala bisonia. Next base: position 45,253 of record JAQJVL010003099.1, on the reverse strand, counting down.
TACTTTTTTATGCATCCTTTTATCATCAAGCAAAATTCAAGTGCCTAATAATAGCAATTAACTTGTTAACTTCAAGTAGTTTGTTAATATTAGTTTATTAGCTTGTTTACAAAATTAACAATTATAATCAAATATAAATATTACTAATATATTATCTATTAACACATTTCTTGTATTAAAAAATATATAATTTTTTATACAAAAAATTCATACAAGAAATGAGTTAAAAGGTAATATGTTTTTAATTGTTTATTTTCTCCCTCCCCTTATGCGTTAGCATAGAGACAATACTGTCTCTAAAAAAACGTCTTTACAAGTTGGTCTAAAAATCCATTTTAGGGACCCTTGAACCCATTAAACGAGTATTTTTCGAAAAAAATGTGGTATGGGTTTTTTATATAGGGCCTATGTGCAATTTGCTGGAGACCAAACGGTTGGATCATGTTTTATGAAATTTGGTATGTAGGTGTATTTAGCCAATATCTTCAGATTATTTTTTTCACTTTTTTAACTATTGTATGGACAAAAAAGTACAAAAATGAAATTTTCTAAAGCGGCTTAAACGATTTTGATTAAATTTTCAAGAAAGATGTGAATAATAATTTAAAATATTTTAGTAAAAACCGCATGTCTCTAACTTGACTAGTTTTAAAATTATAGCAAAAAACATATTTGGGCATCAAACTGGTAAATTTCAACGTATTGATTTGTTAGTGTTAAATATGGGGAAAAGTTTGTGCAATTCTTTGGAACCATCTATTCATTCTATTATAATTTTGTGGAGGCTACAATTTATCTATTTGTAACTAATAATTCTCAATACATGGTATCTAATCCAAATCCCATACTAAGTAATTTAACAAGTTAGTATATACTGTACAGTCCATATCCTTTTCTTTCATTTAATGTTATAATATCGAATTATGGTTACTTCCCTGCTAAGTGTTTAGCAACGATATTGCAGTGGTAACAGGTCGTGACATAATGGAACCTCCATATCCATATCTCGTTAGGTCGATAATGTGACAGTACCTTTGTACCTTGGGCTTAACTAAGTCCTATTGTTACCGAGGTACAATCGGAAACATTGGTCAATGTACCCTCTATGGATGGGTTCTATAATATGATTAAGTGGCAGAATGGAATCTCCAGCTCGAAAGCCTCAAACTCCAGTGGACCAGTGGTCTACTAACTAGTATCTTCAAGGTCATCCTGTCATGACTCATCAGTCGTTAAGGGATACTGTCTACTTTATAAAACTAAAGAAGTGACTGAAGTTAGAAAATATTAGTATATTAAACATATTAAAATTTCAAAAAATTGTTTTAAACATACAAGCAATCACCATTGTCACTAACATTATTAACTTTAAAATAAATACAGAGCCCAAGCTAACGCTATGCTGTAGACGAGTCTCTTAGCTGCTATCTAACGGTGATAATTTTTTTAGGAAGTGCTCTGACGACTGTTTTGAGTACTATTAGCTCAGCTATTAATCACTTCAGCGTGTGCTGGAGAGAAAGGGACGAAGAGAGATAAAGAAAGCTGACGCTACCTATGAAAACAGAACAAAAACTAACATGTGTGTGATTTTTACAAAAAGCTTAATATCTCAGAAGTTATTTGAAATAAAATCATGATTGGTACGACTGTTGATCTTTGTAGTGATCGTATACCATTTTTAAGTTTTTTTACAATAATACTCTTCAAATCGATGGAAATTTTAAATGTGTAAAGTTAAAATTCGTAATAACGTAAAAATTTTATAAAAATATGTAAGTTACAAAAAACATACAAAAATTATTTTTATTAATAATTATTGTATGAAAATTTTTAAAATCGAAAAACTGTTGTCCGAGGTATTAAATTTTTTTACTAATAATAACGTAATTTTTCGACTAGGGAATCGTTTTATTTGATAGTTTATAACATTATTTAAATAAAATTCTTAAATTTTTTTGTACCCTACATACTTTTATTAAAATTTAATTTTTAAAGAGATTTAAATTTAAAAGTTTAAAATGGCTGCCAACTTGAAAAGGATTATTGTAAAAAAAAAAAGGAAATCAAACGGTGTATAAACCCTATAAAGATTAACAGTCCTTCAATTTTTCATGATTTTATTTCAAATAACTTTAGAGATATTAATTTTTTGTAAAAACCACATACAGACAGACAGACGGATAACGGTGTGAAATAGACGCTTGGTATCCATTTCATGTTTTGTTTGTTTTTACGCAATATTTTAAAAACACGGACATAAGATTATTTATGTTACAAAATGAATATGAGCGTATAGTGTGGATGACATGTGTAGTCTTGTTACTAACTGAGTCTGACCTACGATCGGAAAGTCCATTTACTAACAGCAGCACAAAGCTGTACAGCTCATGGTCATTGATGTAGTATTTTCCTTATACCATAAATATGGGGATAGGGATATCAGAATACAACTCCTTGGGGAACTCCCTCGTGCACGTTAGTTAGGAGGTTATGCCTATTTGAAATGGCCATGCATTATTAACTAAACTTCGTCTAGCTGAGAGTCGGACTTCCGAACCCTCTATTCACATTCGGGGAGTTGGAATATTTTCTTAAGATCCGATTCTGATGTCATGGGTATAAATTTGAAAAATTACTTTTATTATAGAGATGAGGCCTGTTATTATATTCTTAATACTGTAAGAATGTACATTTGGATATTCTACATGTTAAAGAACTAAAATTTAAGTATTCACTTCAATCAAAATTAAATATTTTAAAACAATGAATGGATTGTTAACAATAAATAGAACTCAGAGCTTTTCAACCGTACATGTATATAAAGTTAAGGTATTGTTGAGTATCGGGTCGCTTCAATTACTAAAACTGTAGTAATTTGAACTTTTCTCATTCTGTTGCTTGTCGGTAGTCTGTGACAAGGACTCAAAATTTCCCTGCTGGGCTATTTTATTTCGTAGTATTGTATTGATTGAAATGCTGTGCTTGAGAGAAATATTTCTAAGCCACTCGCAATGTTAATATATGAACTAATAAAACAGCATGCAATAAAATTGCCCTGCAGAGTAGTACCGAGTTGTCCTTTTAACAGACTCGTGACAAGCGACAGAATGAGAAAAGTTCAAATGACTGCCGTTCAGGTTGTATTTACTAATACATGCCAATATCTGGAACTGTGAGGCGTTACACTTTATAGGTATGTATGGTAAGGTTATTTTCCGAATTGAAGCAGATACAAGTACTATATTGTAGGTTGTACAGTGTGGGTAACCAATTGTATGACTTTTTCAGTTTTCACAAACAATTTGCTTTAATGCCAACAAAAAGCAGTTATAATGAACGAAAACTTATTGTCCGTTACAAAAATTAGGTATATACAGTAATAATTTTACTAATGACAGTGCAATGTTGTAATCCAACTACTTGGGAACAAAGTGTTGTGGAGATTGTAGGCGATATGTTCTATACTCAGTCCTCTTAATACCGACAGGGTATCCGCTCAATGGTTACCTCAATGGCTTGGACACCTCTAGATTTTCGGAGTGTCCATGATGGGGAGTAGTCAGTATCCAGATGTTGCATGGAAGAGAACTGATTATAAGACTTGTCAACTAGCTGGAAGACAGGCCGATGCTATATGGTTCGGATTCCACGTAAAGCTCTAGGTCCTTTAGTTCCCATGGATATTGAGCTATTAAACTAATAGAATATACTCTTTCATCTACACTCATAACACTCATTCGCCCCCCTCCCCCATATTCGACGATTTCCCTAAGACCGTTTCTTTAACTATGAATAATTTTAATACTTTTTTTTAATTGTTTAAAATACTTAGTATAATATAACTCCATCACTTAGGTAAGCTTAGTATGACCTAGTATTACATACTTTATTTTGTTGGTGGAACTGAAAATTAATCTGGAAACAGTAGACTTCTTTGTTAGAAAAAATACAATTTTTACGTTAAAAAAATCTTGATTCTTGTCAATCCCTATTCCAAGGCCAATCCAGGACTTCAGGGACTCTTGATGTAATTATCACTCTAGATCTCTCATAATGATCAGGTAATAGATTAATTCATAGGTTTAAATGAATACCTACAGGTTTAAAGTTGAAGATACCTAAAAAACATTATTAGGAAGTATATATTTCATGGTTTAATTCATAAATGCAACCATTTATTTGATTTAGACTTATATAGATATGTTATTTTTAAATGATTATTCAATTTTTAGCAAACTTGTAAATTTAACAGAATAACGTGTAAAAAGAAGATTGTAACATATATTTTATTCCTTATTCAACTATTCAAATGAAGATACAATTATTTGAGCCCTTTTTAGCATTCCGACTTCTTTAAAAGTGAGAACAAAAATTTACTTTGTGAGGATTAAAAAAATATTTTTTATAGCTAACATAATCTCAAAGTTCATGAAATTCATCATGCCGTAAATCTCGTATGAACGTTTTATCAAAGTATTTTTACATTGTGGACTCCTACATACTTATGTAAAATTTTCTTAATGAAAAATTATGAAAGTAAATTTTTAAATATATAAAACAGTTTTCCAGTATTACAATAGTTTAGGAGGATGAACAATATTTTAATGGATGTATACAAGGCGTGGTAGACTCAACACACAACGTACAAGAGAGTCGCTCGCAGATTACTGCTTGCAATTTGTCACAAGCTTTTGTTTTTATCCCCTTACAAATTATCACCCTCTAATGTATTATATTACTTTTTTCACTTTTCTTAGAGTTTCAGACACCAATATGAACTAGCCACATAGAATACAGATAAATAACCGTGTCAGCTCAAGTGGCACAGTGATGTAATCCAGCTACTTGGAGACCAGGTGTTCTGGGGATTGTAGGCTACAGATTCTATTACCAAAATGGTGTCCACTCAATGGTTGTCATCGACGGGAACACTACAAGAGAAACCAATGGTGTCTGTTTTTGATGGTAGTGAGGGCACGGATATTGTGCAGAGAAGAGAATTGAGTTCAGAATTGGAAGATACTCGTAACTCAGGCCTGTCAATTAGTTTAGAATCAGATCAATATTACGTAGTTCAACATAAAGATGTAGATCCCTTGGTTGCTTTGGCTATCGGGCTATTTATAAATGGTTGTTACTAAGATGCAGTCGGCCTTAGATTATTAATAATACTAATTAGTATTATTACTAATATAATACTAATTACTACTACTAACTAATACTAATTAGTAACAGTGCACTCGAGCTTAAAGCTCGGTTAGACCATTCTGATCTGGGGCGTGGTAAAAAGGTAGATGGTATAGCTGACATCGAGACATCTTACTTCAAAGTGTGTCCAGAGACGTAGTTAAAGTTTAACAAGAATGCCTGTTGGTGGAATCGAGAGCTTGAAGCCTTAAGGAAAACCGTCCGAAGACTTCTCAATGTTTGCAAACGTGCAGGAAACTGGTACAGGTACTCGAATGCCCTCAGTGTCTACAACAGAGCAATCCGCAAAGACAAGAGAGAACTTTTGCAGGGACATTGACAGTGTCACATAATGCTCCAAGATCCTGACTCATAACCCCATTAACGCTGTTGGGACAGTTTGCAAAGAAGACGGCTCCCAAACAGACACCCCGGAAGAGACAATTGAGGTTTTACTCAATACTCACTTTCCTGGCGCTACTCAGATTATACCAGCAATCCAGAACGACCTTGTGGAAAAGGGGGACCTTGGTCCTCCGAGCCTCACAGGAAGACTGGAGCTGTTCAAGATATGTTTTCACATATCAGGCAGTACAATGGGCATTGAAGTATTTTCAAGCTTGCAAGTCCCCAGGTTGTGACGGCATATTTCCTGCCTTGCTGCAGAAGGGTCAAGATATGTTGATACCTTGGCTGCTACGACTCTTTAGGACGAGCCTAGTTACTAGTGTCATACCACCACTATCATGGGAAGTCTCCAGGGTGATTTTTATCCCGAAACCTGGAAAATCCTCCTACGATACAGCAAAGGCTTACCACCTAGTAAGCATTTCGTCTTTTCTCCTAAAAACCAAGGGGAAGTTGCTGGATAAGCATGTTAGAGCCGGGATAGCAAACAATCAACCTATGCACCCCAACCAGCATGCCTACCAAGCTGGCAGATCCTGTGAGACTGCTTTACATGCATTAGTCTGCAGGATCGAACAGGTTATCTACCTTAAGGAGATTGCTTTGACATTGTTCCTGGGCATAGACGGAGCCATTAACAATACGAGAATATCCTCAATTGTTACAAAGCTGGTGTCCAGGGGCACTGAAGAAACAGTTTTACGCTGGGTCAGCAAGATGTTCAGCACCCGTAGAGCCCAAGCTTCCCTGTGTGGGGCGATGAGAGAGGTACGAGTGCAAAGAGGGTGTCCACAGGGAGTGTTTGTCACCCTTTCTGTGGAACCTGGTCGTGGATTATCTCCTCACGGCACTCAACAAACATGGAGTGTACACTCAGGGTTATGCTGACGATATAGTGGTACTAATAAGAGGTAAATACATGGAGGCATGTCTCGACCTTATGAGGAGGGCATTGATCATACTTGAGACATGGTGCATAGGGGAGGGCTATCTGTTCACCCCGGTAAGACCGTTATGGTACCATTCACAAATTAAAGGAACGCGGAGGTTGTCAGGGTACCAAGAATCTTTGGCAACTGCGTCCAGGTGTTTAAGGAAGTTAAGTACCTGAGTGTATGGCTAGATGCAGACTTACCAGGAAAAGACCGCTATCGGACCACATTGATGTGGCTGAGGCGTACCTTTGGATGCACGTAGGGATTGAACCCTCACTTGGTACATTGGCTTTATAAAGAGGGTCGTCAGACCGATGCTTGTATATGGAGCCATTATTTGGTGGCCCATGGTTCAACATGTCACTGCTGTAAAAAACCTAACTAAGGTGCAGAGGTTAGCTTGTTTGGGAATCCTTGGGGCATTTAAGGGTACACCCACCACTTCAATGGAAGTGCTGCTTAGTCTGCCCCTCTTGTCATTTTTATCGTGGGAGAGGCAAGGTTAATGGCATATAGACTCCATACCAGCGAATGCTGGTAAGCTCACTCACTATGTCAGTAAGCATACCGAAATCTCTAGCATCCTACAATCGGACATTCTAGAGATGTGTTCAAATAGGATACCTAGACAAACTGACTTTGACAAACCCTATAATCTCGTCATTGGTGACTGAAAAGATTGGGAACAAGGTGAATCAATCGCAATGACGTGGTACACAGATGGCTCACGAACGATCCTTGGGTCTGGTTACGGGGACTATGGCCAGGTCAAAAACTGAGCTCAGTTGTAGCCTTGGCTAACTGGCTATGGTTTTTCAGGTGGAAGTGGCTTCCATAGCTGCCTCTGCTAAGGCAAACATAAATTTGGGCCTTAGGGGGAAAAGCAATCTATCTGAACTCAAACAGCCAAACGGCACTAAGGTTACCTGCGCCGATCGGCTTCACCTCGAGTCTAGTTTGGAACTGTCACGGGGTTCTTAAAACGCTGTCGAGTTCCAATAGGGTAATCCTGTCATGGGTGCCAGTTCACACCGGAGTACTGGAAAACGAGAGGGCAGACCACTGTGCCTGGAGAGGTACTGAAGAACGTCTCGTTGGCCCAGAGCCGGCATGTGGGGTTGCTTACAGCCTCACCACGAGGGTTGCCTCTACACGGGACGCTGGCAAGTTCAAGTAGACCTGGGAGGCAACGCCAGGTAACAAGCAAGCCAATGAGGTCCTGTTGAGGCCGTCGTACTCCAACACGGCTGAAGCTCTTTCTCTTGCAAGATCAGAACTCCGAAGGGTGGTTGGTTTTATAACTGGACCTTGGACGTTTCGGGCAGACATGAACAAGATGGGGTTCCCAAATGTGTAGTAAATATGGGGAGGAGTTTGAATAGCACATCCTCTTCCACTAGCTAAGAAGGATCTTACATTGGGTGGCGTTACATTGGAACGCGGCCAAGGTGTAGCACAGTAAAACAAGACAATCTCTAAGGACCTTGGATTGAATGAGGTTTGAAGTCCTGTAAAGAAGGGCACACAATAAGCCTTTTCGGCATAGGGACCGTTACCAGGCTTGAAGCCTGGTCCTCCAAATCGTAAAAAATAATAAATAAAAAATAGTACACTCGACCTAAGTTTGTAACAGTGAAAACATTCGTTTATCTACACTCATTCGCTCCTCATATACGCTCATATATTTATGATCGGCAGCTTAGAAGTGAATACTGAATAATGTTCAATTCTAATATAGAGTAAGTGTTGTCTTTTTTAATAGTAAACTCGGAATTGCTGAAATATTAAAACGAACAATATTTCTATCACATTTATCAATGTAATTGTTTTGCCACAGTATAAAATTGTAATTTGTTATATCTTAATACAAAAAACATAATAAAGAGCCAGATAAATGTTATTTTTAATCTTACTGCCTATTAGCAAATCCCCAAATTTATTACAAAATTGTGAATATTATTTGGATAAATAGGCTGCTATAAAAAATTAGAGAATATTAAATCAAACGAAAAATATGCATTTTGTTCTTTGAATAATAATAAAATAAGTCTAAAGTTCATAATAGGGTTAAAACGAATAACTTTTATTTTAAAACAAATCAAAGTGCAAATTATATATTTTTTTAATTAAAACCAATATAATTCAGTACATTTTTATTTAAATAAATAAGTTGTAAATACTTAAAGAACGCAAAAATGTACTAAAAATACATTTCATAAATAAAAATAAACTCATTTATATCGTCACATAATATCACCAATTTATCATAAGTAACAACGAATGAATTAGAAAATATATTCTCAGGGAGGGATGTTCAAAGCAAACAATGAGCTGTCAATGACTAAAGTCCATTCCATTCACAGCAGTGTCTGCAAGGGTCATCCATCATTTCAGACTTCGGTTAGGTCATGTCAATACCAGACATATTCATCAATTGTAGAACCCCTCAATAACTTCTTCATGATGACCATTTTATTTAATAAAAATTATTTTCCCAAGTTAGTACATAGTTAAGTGATAGGGAACTCCAATGTTAGACCTGAGTCTATCGTCAATCCAGAGAACTTAGTCCATGAACATCATTTGATATTTAATTGTGGTAAAATAAGATCCGGAGCTTTCTTATTCAGTTAACTATCTTTACAAGTTTGTATACATAATTACTAAGTTTGTCCTTGAGAATGTGGAGAGAATAAATGGAGGGACTGACAGTTCCTACATTCTTACACATGAAACGCCGACACAACGTTGTGCGTATTTTAAGGCAAATATAAATGATTATATGAGTGTAAGGTGAGTGTGGATGAGTGAAAATCTGGTTAAAAACTGAGTTCGACTGTTCTTTAGAAAAGGGCCTTTTATTAATAGCCCAATAGTCAAGGCAACTAAGGGACCTACAGCTTTACACAGAATCCGAACCACATAGTATTGGTATGATTTTTAGATAATTAACAAACTCGGTACTCAGTTCTATTCCCTACACAGAATCTGCATACTGACTACCACCCAACATGGATACCCCAGACTTCTCTAGTAGTGACTACACTGAAAGTAACCATTGACCGGTCACCATGTTGGTATTATTATTCACTAGCCCTGCCTTCCGCACAGAGAACGGAGAACTAACTGCTTGACATCTCTTCTTCCTAGCTCAACACCCATTCAGCATGCTATTGGTAGTGACCTCTTTTTTTCTTCTTCTTTTATCTGAGACTGATTTCATATAAATAAGTTTGGATCAACACTGAACTTCACTGCTAAGATGGAACTAATAATATGTCACAATAAATTAAATTCTTATAGATAAGATTAATTATTTAGCCAATTTGTTGGAGCCTATGTTGTTAGTTTTATTTTCTAAAGCAATTTTCGAATTATCAGATAGTGGAAGTGGTAAAATAATTATAGTATAAAATAAATAATATAGTTTATTTATCGTATACTTGTATATGTTATACATACACACAACTATGTTTATGTTTATTTGTGTAACTATATTAAGTAGTCGACCTTTCAGTTCTCAATATGCAAGATATACACATAGTTTTATAAAAAATAAATGTATAATTTATTAAATGTATGACAATGTCTTGTAAACAATATAAAGACTTTGATTTAGCTTGGCCTTTATTATTGGTGAAGTGTGTTTTATGTTTACAAACACTAAACATGTTTTTTAAATTCATATTTAAAATGTTTTTTTAATTGTGTGTACAACAATTAATTTAATTAGTTTGGTAATAAAGAAGCTTTATACAATTATATTAAAAATGGAAATCTCAAGATTGAAAAATATCCGTACAGTATTTAATTTTATTTAAGTTAAAACAGAACATTACAAATGTTTATACATTTTCGTGTTATTTATTATTAATTATGTTACTTAGTCAGCATGGTCACGCAGTACGTAACTCAATTACTTGGGGACAAAGTATTGAAGAAATGTTAGGTGATATTTTCTATGCTAGGTCCTCTTAATACCGTCATGGCGTTCGTTCAATGGTTGCCAACAACGTGGACAGTACTAGAGAAGTCTGGGGTGTCGATGTTGGATGGTAGTCAAGGTTCAGATTTTGTGTAGGGAAGACGTGGTTGAGATTCCATGTATAACTGCATGCCTCTTGGATGTCCTGGCCATTGCGCTAATAATAAACAGCTCTTTCTAAGAAACAGTCGGCTTTAGTTAGTAACAATGACTACACTTGTCCATCTACACTCATCACACTCATTCGTCCCTAATATTCGTCCATATCTTGACGATTGGCGTCTTACTAATAAATAATTAATTAATAATTAATAAAATAATAAAGAAGATTATCTCGGATATTTACTATATGTTAAAGTTTAATTTCGTTAAATAAGTGTGATACTTAAAAAAAAGTATTTGTTATGGAGGATAAATCAGCTTATAACCAGTGTTTGCAGTACAATTCATAACAATAATGGCCTCTTATGTTATTGTACTAGATCTAACCGGCTTTGTACCACCGTAAACCGATATTGCACAGAACATTTCCGGGCTATTGTTGAGCCATGACGTCACACCGTGAGATGGATATAATACCACAGCTATAAGACCGTTTTACGGCCTTTTTTATTACACTTACTTTCAGCCATTAAAGTAGGTATTGCCATATTTTCAACCTTTAAAATAAGAAAATTATACAGCTGAAAGGGTAGAAATACGTGTTTAGAATCACACTTACTATCCGAAGTAATGTTTAATAGTTGACAATCAACTTGTACTTTTCTATATATCCTGTTTAAGATTCCACAATTTTTAAGTCCAAAAGAAAATTTAAAACAGTCTAAACCTTCCTATGCAAAATTATTGTTAATACTAAGTATATAAACTTAAATAAATTCATAAAATTAAACTGATAACACTTATAAAAATATATAGTAAATATATATTGTATATAACAGAAATAAATGATTTTATTTTTATAATATTAAAATTCGTATTTTGTAACACAATAAATTAGTATATATTAGTATATATTATGAATTTTTATAAACAACCTGGTAAACTCTATGTCTCTTGGGTCTTACTTACATCTACCCTTATCGATTGCCAGTTACTTTTATGTTGTGTTATCTATACAAATTATGATGGTTACAAAACATTTCAATTGCTTTTCGATCAGTGTTTATAACTAGGATCTATGACTAGGAGGGTTTGAAAGCTATATATTCTCTTCAATATAAAAGTGAAATAGCCTGTCCAACATTTAAATAGTGCAAATAAATAAATATTTTTGATAAATTAATTTTTCTTATTAAAAGATATTTACATTTTAAATATTAATTTAGTAAAAGCCTTAAGATACAGTATTTCCAGTTATAAACTGGAATATTTTCTATAATTAAAAGTGTATAACGTAAATTATATGTAAAGACAGTTTCAGTCGTTTGGACATAAATGTGATTAAAGAATAAGAAAGAAATGATTATAGCAAATATCAGTAACTTATAAGAATTTGATTAAGTCAGATGTGGTTATTTATTTTATGGTATAATTTCGTATCTTTGGAATATATTGCTATTTATTCGACAAAACAAGTTACGAGGAAGAAATTACGGTTATAGTTACAAGAAATTGTGGATAGTTCTATTAGTGGTTTGCCTAATAAAATCAAAATGAGTGTACCATGGTTTTAGGATAAAATGCGAAATTACGCGTTCAAGAACTTTAGTATGCTATACTAAAATCAGTTATTTTTCCAACTATAACAATCAATGGTCCCATTGACGTTCAGAAAAATTATTTATTATTTTTTTTCTTTTTCATGAATAATGTTTTAATGTACATTTATTGTGCCAATGAAATTCTAGACACATTTGCAATCAGTATTCTAGAACTGTGTATTATGCCATATGGCTTGTCTCTTTTTATTCGTGTTTTTAAGTGTTATTTAACTTATTGTTGTAAATACATGCAAAATAAAATACATATATGTTCCAATACACGATGGTTATTTAGTGAAACTACTCAGGTGGAAGCAGGCTACTTCGGTTTTTGATAGGTTAAGATTCAGCTTCCAGGTTCTAAAATATTCTTCGAGATTTGCAAGATGATTTATGAGTGCTTCTTCAGTAACTGTGAAGTCCTTGTGTTGATAAGCTAAAGCAATATCATCTGCATATATAAGTTTTGTAGACTTGGTGATTGGGATGTCAGTGGTGTACATGTTAAATAAAATTTGAACACGAGATTTCAGTAAGATCTGCGGGGCGCACCTCCCCATTACCCAGGACCACCCACGTAGAACTTTCGGTTAAAATATCGAAAATCCACCTCTACGTACTGTTTTTCAGTTGAGCAGATCAAATGTCTCGCCTAATACCAGCTGGTGTATGGCGTGTAACAGTTTTTATGGACAAAATAAGTTCCTTATTAACGATCCGTCAATACCTAAAGGTAGGATGAACTTCCCTCATAGGGAGTGAACATTGTTAACTCGGTTCCGAACTGGAGTGGGCAGATGTAACTACTGGATATACAAATGGGGAGGGACGGTTGATCAGTCATGTGATTGTGGGGAGTCTATCAAAACAATGGATCACATAGTTTTAGAGTGCCCCTTGCGCTGTTTTACGGAGGGGTTATCTAGCATAAATAGAATCAGTTAGGCAGGTCTTAAATGACTATGGATTCGCCGAATAAATAGCCTATTGGAAGTAGGTTGAGTGAATGAATTTGTTTAATTTATACAGTAGTGTTCATAAAAAGCCTAATAGAATTGTTTACTGTTGAAAACAAAAATAACAATGTTATTACATTATTATTTTATTAAAGGTATAACTTTTCTTCTTTTGATTTTTTTTCATTCAACCCTACAGACCACAACTTGTTTAGTGTAGATAAATGTTTTTAATTTTAAGATTCAGTAGGCTATTTTAAATAGTGACAGTGAAATCATGGGTGGGTGTTTGGTCCTGACATAAAAGTTAGTGCATAATTTTAAACATATAAATCATTTACAGTTCGATATATCGAGTAACCGATATTTTTCTATCGATATTATTATTAGATCAATATTGTGTTTGAGATAAATCGATATATTGAAAACATTTGTCATCCCTAGATACTGATGAAGTGGTGCGGATTAAAAAGCCCGAACATATTGACACTGCTGATTTATTTTAAATAGCTACACATCACATAGTTTTTTTTTTTTTTATGTTATATTTCGGCTATACAGTCTGAAGCCATTTAAAACATTTAACAACATAAAATTATAAAATATAACATTAAAAAAACTATGTGATGTGTAGCTATTTAAAATAAATCAGTAATGAACACCATCACAAATAATACATACCGTCAAGTATTGATATTGACACTGCCCTGACTATACAGGGTGTCTTAAAAGTCCCACCCCCCCCCTATTAACTTTCTTATGAATACAGATAAAGTGATTTACTTCTAGGAATGTTTATATGACCAACTAAGGAGTTTTTTTATGTATGCAAATTTTTTACACCCCCTCTCAAAAGGGGGTAGTTTGGGGGTAAGTCAAAATTTTTAAATAGAAACCCCTATCAAATGACACATCATTTTAAAGGTAATATTAAAAGAAGAAGAATGGCGGAAATTAGAGGTCTCTAACATTAGTCTATCAAATTTGGTGGCAGTTTAAAGTTGGAATTATTTCATAAAACCCCCGCAGCTTATGTTACATTTAAAATTATTGTAAGGCAGACAAAACATTCACCCACCAGTTAGTTTTGAAAACTGATGACACCTAATCGTAAAACAAGTTATTACAAGAATCAACAAACACCAAAAACCACAAATAACATAGCATTTATTTGGTTTTGGTTTGTCTGTCCAAAGTCCAGTAGGACAACCTGGGAATACCAGTGGCTCCTTCCTTATCTCTTATTAGGTTACTAGTTAGTACGTGTAACACTTTCAGTTCAGTTACTGTGTTAAATTTCCTTTTATTCATATTTAATAAAAATGGCTCGGTCAAATGAAGATAAAGTAGAGATGATATTGTTCTATGGGGAAGCTAGGAGAAATGTTCATGAAGCAGTTCGTTTATTTAATGCTGCCTATCCGGATAGACCAGTAGGCAGGGCATACATTAGACGTTCAGTAAACAAATTCTCAACAAACTTTAGTGTCAAAGATGCACCACGATCAGGGCGCCCTGCCATTGTGACAGAAGAGATCCAAATTCAAGTTTTAGCAAATTATGCTGCAAACCCACATGAATCTCTGCGGTCCACTGCCCTTGATGTTGGAATTTCAAAAGATACTGTTTACAAAGTGTTAAAGCGTCACAAGTTCCACCCGTACAAAGTACAGTTAAATCAAGAATTAAATGAAGACGACCCTGACCGAAGACTTCAGTTTTGTGAGCAAATGTTGCAGAAGATTGAAGAGAATAATAATTTAATATCACAGATATGTTTTAGTGATGAAGCATCATTCTCTTTGCATGGGACAGTCAATCGGCACAACTGCCGTTATTGGGCAAACAGTAACCCCCACTGGATGGTTGAAGCCCATACGCAACAGCCACAAAAATTAAATGTATGGGCAGGAATTTTGGGAAACTCTGTTATTGGGCCATTCTTTATTGATGGTAATTTAACTGGCGTTAAATACTTGGACATGTTACGGAACGGCATTGTCCCAGCAATAAATGAGGTAGTACAAGGTACTTATGAGCCTGTATTTCAGCAAGATGGTACTCCTCCACATTACAATATGCTTGTCCGGACATTCCTAGACCAAACGTTTCCCGATAGATGGATAGGTCGACGTGGCACTTTGGTAGAGTGGCCTTTCACCTCTGGATTTTTTCTTTTGGGGTTTCCTCAAAAGTAAAGTTTACGACATAAAGCTCGCAAACCTCAATGAATTAAGGACAAGAATCGAAGAGGCCTGCCACCTTATCACGCCTGAAATCTTACAAAATGTGAGACGTGGTTTTCAATCCAGGCTTTTTTACTGTCAAGAAGTTCATGGCAGCCATTTTGAGCATCTCATCTGAGTGAAATTGAGGTGAGAGTTCAGCATTTTGACCATTTTTCCCGTTCTAAAATTACTTAGGGGGTTTTATTAAATAATTCCAACTTTAAACTGCCACCAAATTTGATAGACTAATGTTAGAGACCTCTAGTTTCCGCAATTCTTTTTCTTTTAATATTACCTTTAAAATTATGTGTCATTTGATAGGGGTTTCTATTTAAAAATTTTGACTTACCCCCAAACTACCCCCTTTTGAGAGGGGGTGTAAAAAATTTGCATACATAAAAAAACTCCTTAGTTGGTCATATAAACATTCCCAGAAGTAAATCACTTTATCTGTATTCATAAGAAAGTTAATGGGGGGGGGGGTGGGACTTTTAAGACACCCTGTATTTTACTACATCACTCTAATGCACGAAAAGGCAGAGATAAAGAGCACTAAAACACAGGACGGTAGTTTTCTAGTTTACCGTCACAGGATTGTGTCGTTTAGCTAAATTTCATAAAAAGTGTCCCATTGCTGGGATGACGTTTATAGCTTGTCTGAAAGCAACCCTGATATCGGAGGCATTGAATAGCTCTGAAGAGCTTTGAGCAAACCAGTGGAAGACCATGTAGTCGACTGACTGAACTTCGTGTAAGATTTACGTAAAACTGGACCAGTGGATTTTCCATTACCATTGAAAGTGATATGTTTGATGCAGGATTTCCTTTTTTAGACATAAGAAAAGATTGTAAGTTAACCGCGTAGTTATAAGAACTTAAACAACTACAAATGTTAAATGAATCTCTGCATCTGTAATGTATGAATCTGAATTCTAATAAAATTAGGAAATTTTACAAAATCAATTAAATGCATTTAGTTCAAGCAATAAAGCAGTTTTTTTTAATAACTTCAACATAGTAACACTGAAAGACTGTACTGAGTTAAAATGTTTCCGATGATTTTTCATTAAAACACTAATAACGAAAACGTATTTATAAAGATATTATGCATAACAATTAGTGTAGAGAAGGCCATTAAGTTATTAAGCTAAATAAGCTGAACATTTTAAAATAAGTAGGAAAATAACTTGGTATCGTATAAATTGTAATAAATAAATAACGGTTACCATAAAGACGTTGTTGAGGAGTTCTACCATTGTTGAATATAGTCTGGTATCGACATGACCTAACCGAAGTCTGAAATGATGGATGACCCTTGCAAACACTGCTGTGAATGAAATGGACTTCAGTCATTGACAGCCCATTGTTCGCTTTGTATATTCATCCATGAAAGTATATTTCCTAATTCTTTCTTTAATATTTAAGATAAATTAGTGATAGATTTTACATATTTTTTTATTAATTATAGAATGTATTACGTTTGTATAATGTTCAATGCTACGTTCTTTAAGTATTTACAACAAATTATGTATTAAAATAGTAATCTACTGAAATTATATTGCTTTTACAACTAAGAAATATAATTTACACTTTATCGTGTCTTAAAATAAAATTTTGTATCCTAATTAATATGAACATAAGACATATTTTACCATTATTTTAGCCATCTAAAGTACATAATTAAATTGTAACTCACATCCTTCCTGAAAACTTAATTGAAATCGTTAGATCCTTTTTTGAGAAAATTCAATATTTTATGTTTTTCCTCCAAAAAATTAAAAAAATACAATTTTAAAAAAGTCAAAAAATGGTCTGCAGATGTTGGCTAAATACAGCTACATACAAAATTCCATAAAAATTGATCCATCCGTTTGATCTCCTAACTGCACATACACGCACATGAACAGACACCAGAATTTTTTTCGAAAAAATCACTCTTTAGGGTTCATGAAACCCTAAAATTGATTTTTAGACCAACTTGTAAAAAACATTTCCTACGATCACAATACTTTTTCTATGCTAACGCATATGGGAGAGAGTAAAAAGGAAATACAAGAATCGCTGGATTATGTTTTTGTAAAGCATGTAGTTGTAATTTTGGAGGTCAATAACAGTGGTTTACTTTGAGAACATACGTAAGATGAATAATTCACTTCTCTTTACACGATTATGATTGGCAACAAACACATGATAGTTCAAATATTCTATCTGAAATGTAAAAATCGAAACAATGTATAATTTGTGTTTTTTATTATAAAATACAAAACTTAAAAACTACCTTGTAGGATTTTAATAAAAGAGATATTTTATGGCTTTTTCTTCTTCTTGGCACTAGTGGCGCAGTGCTGTAACCCAGCTACTTGGGGACAAAGTGTTGAGGAGATTGTCGGCGATAGGTTTTATGCTCGGTCCTTAAATACCACGCAACACGACACTGAAACGGCGTACGCTCAATGGCTGCAATCTAAATAGACAATACTACGGAGGTCTGAATGTTGTGATTGGAAAATAACTTAGCATATGGCTTGTGAATTAGCTGAAAATGAAATCATTGCTATGTGGTTTGGATTCCACATAAAGCTGTCTTTCCCCTAGTTGCCCTTGCTATTAGTCACTTTCTACTAACAATGGACACACGTTAATGTACACTTATTCTCTCCTCTCGTCCCCCCCCCATATCCCTTCGATCGGCGTTTTAACAACGAATTGATGAATAGGTAACTTATTGAATAGTTTTATTTCATTGAAATTAATATGTTTTTATATCATGTGATTCTATAGTACGTTACATTAAACCTGTGGATGAAGAATTAATAATTTTGTAAATAGAAAATCAGTTTTTTTCCGGTCATGGTTTTAAGTAAGGGCGGAAGGTAATTACGAAGTTTTTTGTTGAAGAATTCTTGAACCTTACCAAGGATCTCAAAGGGATGTTCTGTTTGTGTGTTTTTTGTAGCCCATTATTTCTATTTATTATCTATCAACATTAAGTCCGTAGTTGATGGTTATGGTAATACCTTTGGTGATGGTGATCATTTTTTCATTCAATAATACACATTGCGTAATAAACATTTACTGAAGTAATAAACTAACAACTTTTCGTAAATTTTTTAATCAGTAGATTTGTAAAAGGTTCATGCCACTTGATTATATATTTTTCATGTTTTTTATATTTGATTTAATTTATATAAAAGAAAAGCATACTCATCTCCTGGTCTTATAAATTATACAGCTATCTTTACAATGTTATTTATACAAAAAATATTATAACTGTGTTTTTGTACATTATATATATTTATACAGTATGTAATGTACATTTATATACATATAAATATATAAGTACATTTTTGAATTAGATTAACCTGGAGAGAAGGAGAAGATCATCTAAAAGTGATGCCATAACATGATTTCAAGTAGAAAGTGACTTACAATGTTATTGTGAAAACGACGTGAGGTGAGTTTGAATAATTTCCCCCTTCTTAAAATGTTTTTGCAGCACTTTATTGAAAATTGAATTCATATTTCATTCATCATTTTTTAAATGTCAAACATTTTTTCACGATTGCTTTAAAGTAGATTTCAAACAATAAGTCCGCTTTGTAATACCAACATTGGAAAAGAATAATTATATATTTGATTACAATGTGACTGTTACAAATTAATTTAGGCTGTAAATAACATATTGTTATTGACTTCAAAATTATTATGATATATGAATAAGAATTCAATAACTAAAGTAATATATGAATTTTTTAAGACTGTTATATACAGTATATATTTTTTTTAGAAAATAGATATTATTGTCCATAAGTTCATTCACGCTTATTACACAAGTGACTTAAAAAATTATATGATTTTGAACTTCAAAAAATAAAAATAAAACACATCTTACATACCGGTATGTCACTTTTTAGCGTTCAAATAAATTAAGTTTTTTTTGCCCATAATTGACAAAGCCTTAAAATATCTTACATAGTGTAAATACTCCAGCATTTCTAACCACAACCTTTTCAAATGAGACTTAACAGTTCTTTGATTTTTTGGAATGAGAACAGATAACATGTAATCCAAAAACATATTACCTATTTAAATAAAAAATTAAATAAATAATTTTAAACGATTGACTGTGAGTATAAAGTGATTACAATTCATTGTACATAACTTTAGCCATGAGTCATAAGTGACAAAGAAATGTGTTATGTACAAAAATAATAATAAATAAATAGCTAAATAAAGTATGTCATTAAAATAAAGTGTTAGAGGTATTTCCGTACTATTTTTTTAATAATAAAATGAGTTTGAATGCATCATAAGTTGTAAAAGACTACATTTCCTTTAAAACATTTCTGGAAAATTGCTTACCAATACGGGTAGTATGTGTCTTTGTAACTTAATATAATGGCAAATTACCTGTGGACTATCTAAAACTTTATTAGATTAAATTATTAAACAATTAAATAATAAAACAAAATATACTACAAATAGTTATAAAACAAACCTTAGGACTTAAGTGTCTATTATACAAACACCGTAATCTGAATAAGATATTTATTTATTTCATAAGTGTTTTAAGCAATAAGTTAAATACAAAATATGATGTTATCAGTAAGGCTTTCGAAGAAATAAAATCATTTATTTTGTCGTTTCGAACGTTAAAAGGAGCCCAAACAAATAATGAAATTGCAAGAATATATACTTCCACAGCTTTGAATGTTTCAGAAAGAAAAGGATTTTGTGTTACCCACAGATTAAAGGCAACATATCCTATTAGGATAAGGTCCCGTAGGATTATGGGCTCAGCCAATCCAGGACCTTTGGGGCTCCTGGTGTAATTATCGTTCCGCATCTCCCGAAATGGTCAGGTGGCAGATGATTTCACAAGAGGTGACAAGTGAAAAAAACGATTAGGATATGTTAAATGAATACAAAGTGCTACAGTTACACTTAAGGAATACATATCTTTAAGTTCACAATAACCACAGGTAACATAAAATATATTTTCTTTCAATATATTAGAACCAATACAATACCAGGCAATAGAACAGCCCTGCAGGGCAATATCGAGTAGTCCTTGTTACATACTCGTGACAAGCGAGAGAATGAGAAAAGTTCAAATTACTGCCGTTCATGTGTTAATTGTGTTTGCCAATACACACCAATATCTGGAGTTGTGGGCTGTTAAACTTTATATGCATGTAAAGTTATTCTCATCACTGAAACAGTTGAAATTACCTGGGTGAAAATTAATATTTTTACTGTACTTATCTGCTACGTGGATTATAAAAACGAAAAACTCACCTAACCTGTTACAACTACACAATCTATAGTAGACAACTGTAGATCTGTAGTCTAGGTTGTACAGTGTGGGTAGGCTTATTAACCAACACTTTTAACGTTTCCAAAAATAATTTACCGTACGTTTTAATGAAAGAAGAAATCATGTGACAGTAACGAAAACAATTGTAGACTTAAACTATTGTAGGTAAGGGTAACAATATTTTTACTAATAACAGCACTCGTATTATCGATACTAGTGGCGCAGTGATGTAACCCAGCTACTTGGGGACGAAGTTTTGAGGAGATTGTAAACGATAGGCTCTATACTCGGCCATCTCATAACGACACGGTGTTCGTTCAATGATTGCCATCGATGTGGACACTACTAGATAATCCATGTTGGGTTGTGGTCGGGATTTGGATGATGCATCGAGAAGAGAACTGAATATCAGGCTTGTCAATGGGCTTGTATTTATTTAATTTACGGCAAAACCAAAGGAGAAAGATAAATAAATAATATGTTTTTTGAAAAATAAATTTGATATTCCAAGTAGTGTATAGTTATTTTAGTTGTTTTATTACTCACTACCAGCACAAATTTAAATTTAAAATTTATTAATTATTAAAGTGTTAGATTTATTTGTTTGGTGTAGTTTATAAGTTTTCATTTATACTTAAACTTTGAAATAATATTACTTTAAATGATGTCCGTAGATAGGTTTTTCTGTAACTTACGGGGCCAGTATGTGTAAAAATATTCAGAATAAATTAAATAAAATGAATGAAAGCTGAATATCAGACCGAAACTGCGTGTTTCAGATTTCACGTGTATCTCTAGGGCCCCTCGTTGATCAGGTTATTTTGCTATTAATAAGTGCCTCTTTTTAAGGAACTGTCGACTATAGTTAGTAACAAAGACTACCCTCGGTCATCCACAGTTCTCACACCTATCCACCCTTCATTATCCGTCTTTTTTTTAATATTAATTTAAAATTACCTTAAAATGTGTTTTTTTGTTATTTCATGGATTAGCTTCTTTAATATTACCTATTATGACGTTATTTTTGTTTTTTGAAACTAAAAATAG
Organism: Stictocephala bisonia; assembly: GCA_035578905.1. NCBI lineage: Eukaryota > Metazoa > Arthropoda > Insecta > Hemiptera > Membracidae > Stictocephala > Stictocephala bisonia. The sequence goes on along the minus strand of JAQJVL010003099.1, from coordinate 23,484 downwards.
ATTTGACTTCATTGTTATTAATCAGATAACTTAATTACAGAAAACTTTTTATGGGTTTCAATCATATACAGCTAACAATAATATGATAAAATAATATTATTCATTGCTAATATTTGGATGTTGCAAAAGTATATGAGAGTATTAGTGTTACTGGCAGATGTAAGCCAATATATCCTATTAGAATGAAGGTCCTGAAGGATTAAGGACTCAGCCAATCCAGGACTTCAGGGTCTCTTGGTGTAATTATCGATCTATATCTCCCACAATGATCAGGTTAAAGGTGAATTTGTAATGTACAAGATATCGGGAAAAAAAACAAATCGGGAAAAAACAAATTTGAGGGGATATTCGTAAAGCTAGATATATTATAATTATGTAATCACAATATTTTTATTACAAACACCTCTAAGGAACGTCTAAAAGGAGCCAAATTGTATACGTAATAGATAAGCTAAAATTATAGATTTATAAAACAATATTAGGTTATTTCTAATATTAATCAGATAATTTAGTAAGTAACAACTGAAGACGAATAAGTTTTCATATTCGAATGAGTATTCATTCATACTCGAATTAGTAGTCATTCGAAACGTTTTGTTAGTTTCTTTAGACACTTGAAGTATTGAAAATCTCGAAGTATTATCTATCAATCATGACGATCCAATGCTACAAAATAACTTACAAACAACTTGTTCATTTGTTAGTAAATAAAGATATAAATCAATAACAATCGTTTGTATTCTTCCGTAATATATCATCTGATGAAACCCTACAAATATTTTATTTGTCTATTCAGTGCTAAATATTCTGATTTAGTTGTAATTTATATTTTTTAACTTGTTACGTACGCCTCAAAATGTTTGAGTATATTGTTATGTATAACAAATTGCACCACCTCTAATGTTTCTGGAGTATTTACATTTACACGACACAGAGACATGGTATACTCAACACACAACGTACCAGAGAGTGGCTCGCAGATTACTGCTTGCAATTTGTCACAAGCTTTTGTTTTTCCCCTTAAAAATTACTACCATCTAGTGTATTATCTTACTTTTAGTCCATTTCACCTATTGCATCATTGTTTACGACATTGTTTCAAATCAACCAAATAAAAACAGATAAATATTCTTGTACAATTCTCTAATGTAAGGTGAGTGTTGTATTATTTTAATAACATACTCTGGATGGCCGAATTAATAATAAAACAAGCAATACTGTCATATTTAATTATTTAGTTTTCTCCATAGTATTATTCGTTAGGTTAAAAATACAATTTAAGAATCTTAAAACATACTAGAGTTAGTTAAGTTTTATATTTTAAACTTTGTTTTTTATAGATTCCATACTAATATTAAACTTTAATTAATAATTAAAGAACATGAAATTCTATTTACAATATACAATAAATGAAAAACCATTTTAAAACATCCAAATTGTCAATCTATCATAAGTGTCAAATAAAAAACTGTAAAAAATATATATTCTCATGGAGGGATGTACAAAGCGAACAATGGGCTGTCAATGACTGAAGTCCATTCCATTCACAGCAGTGTCTGCAAGGGTCATCCGTCAATTTAGACTTCGCTCAGGTCATGTCGATACCAGACGGTATCTAAAAAGGGTAGAACCCCTCAATAAGGTTACTTTGATGACGATTTTATTTAATAAAAATTTATTTTTCCAGATTTTTTAAAATGTTTACTTTACTTAAATAAGCTAATTAAAAATAATAATGATACTGCAAATAATACACGATCACATATGGTTTTAAGAAATACCTTTTCAGAAAATTAGTCTATAGATATTTTAAATTGATTTGAGACTACATTCTAATAAAAATCATTGAAACACTCTAGACTCTCAGTGTTACTAAATTTAAATAAATATTTTTTAAATGTTTAATTTCGTGAATAACATAGAGTGTTTTAAACTTGTCAAGTTTCCTATTTATATTAAAATAATTTAAATTTGTTTGTTACATCTGGAGATCCCCCCCCCCCACAATACCAACAATACTACTGTACCTGTATGGGTAGGGGGGGGGGGTCAATTTCACTGTCTTATGGAAAAAGACCACATTATGAACTGTTCAAAATTAACAAAAAATAATACTGTAGATTTGGGAAGCCGAGTCATTAATGAGTTAATGACGTTTTGTCAAATACTTTGGAAAAAAACATTTACTTAGGGGCAAATTGTTGTGACCAATATAATCTTAGCCAATATAATCTATACTCGGCCTTCTTAATACGACATGGCGTTCGCTCAATGATTGCCATCGACGTTGATACTACTTCAGACGTCTGGGGTGTCCTAGTTGGGTTGTGGTCAAGGTTCGGTTGTTACGTTTGGAGGATAAATAAATATCAGACTTGTCAAGTAGCTCAATGTCAGACCAACACTACGTGGTTCAGATTCCACGTAAAACTGTAGGTCCCTTTGTTAATCTGGCTATTGGGTTATTAAAAGGTAGCTATTTATTAGGAACAGTCGACTTTATTTAGTAACAATGACTACACTCGTTCATCTACACTCATTCACGCCTCATATTCACACATATCTTTACGATCGGCGTCTTAATAATGAATATCTTCATGTTTTTTTTTTTTTTTTTTTTTTTTTTGTGAGGTTGTTTAAAAATATGTAGTATAAAGTGAATTTCGAGTTAATATATAAGTTGATATATTATTACATTACTTTATTTTGTTGGTAGGACTAAAGATAGATCAGGAAACATGGAAACATTAGACCCATTGTTATTATTCATATCAGAATAGGTTAAAAATACATTAAAATTTAATCTCTAAAGCATACAAATAAATATATTATTGTTTGTAATTTTGTTAATTAAATGATTTTCAATCGTATACAGCTAACAATTATATTATTTACTACCAACTACACCGAGATGAAGGATTTAGTATTACTCACAGATTTAATCCAACATATCCTAATAGGATCAAGGTCCTAAAGGATTACGGGCTCAGCAAATCCAGGACCTCTGGAGATCCCAGTGTAATTATTGGTCAATATCTCTCGCAATGGTCAGGTATTGGATTAATTCACAAGATATAAAAAGAAAACAAAAAGGTATATTTTAAGAAATTTCGTTCAGCTAGATGTAATATAATTATTTTATCACAGTATTTTTTTTACTAAGGGCGTTTACATACTTATTTAAGTTTTTTTAGATGACAAATTCGAAAAATATGATTATATTCATAGTATGTTTTCCAACTCTTACCACAATAGGTAGGTGAATCTAGAGTATATAAATATATGTGTGTATATAAATGCATTTAATTTAGTAAAAGAACATAAAAAGTGCCTTAATAGACTTAATTACGGCTTTTGTTCCATCAAACTTTGGGGGAGGCTGGAGAAGATTTCGAACTGGTGTAAAGTTACATGTTGGTTATTTGCTGTATGAAAATTATTTTTATAAGTAGACCAACCGGGAAATTTTATGAAACTTTCTATAAAAAAGAATACTGTCTACTCACATGGGTTCTATGAGGCCGGTTTTCCTGTTTGGTGAAATTAGTTCATGTTCGGTTTTCACAGGTAGACTAGCTGTCTTCCTCTCTCTGTCTCTCTCTAGCACATACTGCAGTAACTAACGTCGGCGCATAAATTATATGCACCGAGTTTGAAGCTAAGGAAACAATGTTTCAGGGATTCAATAAGATTTAATAAGAGCCTTTTTTCTCTCAAAAAGTTTAAATTCTAAAATGCGTAAAACTTATAGAAAACAATTATATCAACCAAGTATTCAAATATAAAGACGATAAATGAATTGTTTGTTTAAGTAATAACGGCGTAAACTTGATGTACAGTGAAAACTACTTAAAATCCCGGTACTTATTTTGTTCCTGCTAGAATAAAAATTATTAAAACTTTTATGAAAATTTTAAAATGCATGTGCTATAACGTATAATTAATCGAGGAAAACAATGGTGTTAGATTATTGTAGGTCTCTTAGTTCCTTAGAAACCAGCCTTCAAATTCTGGTGCACGTAATTTCTGTACCGACATTTATAGTTGGGTTAATAAAGTATCAAAAAGCCATCTGAGTGCTTATTTGAAACAGTTAAATAGCAGCACAGGCGTTGTATATATCTCATTCTTTATCTTAGTCAGTTTTTTCTTAGGTATAACTTAAAGTAGTGGAAATGTTCATAAATGTATGTATACATAATGAATACAGTAAATACGTAATATTAACACTATTGATCTCCTAGCAAAGAAATAAACAAACCAACTACACTCAGTTTGTCAGTTGTACCCTTGATTATAAAATCAATGGTTGTATGTAAACTAAATAATCTATATTTGTTGTAATTTATATTTTCCCACTCGTTATGTACGCCTTTAATATTTAGAGTATATAATATCTTTACCCACTTTTATGTAAACACAGTATTATTAATATTTACAAGACACAGAGACGTGGTATACTCAACACACAATGTACAAGAGAGTGGCTCGCAGATTACTGCTTGCAATTTGTCACAAGCCTTTGTTTTTATCCCCTTACAAATTACCACCCTCTAGTGTATTACGTACTTTTTGTTCATTTCATCTATTGTTTCACTTTTCGCACATTATTATGAGTGAACCACATAAACAACAGATGAATAGTGGTGCCATGTAGTATCACAGCTAGTTAGGGACTACATAGTGGTGCCGTGTAGTAACCCAGCTAGTTGGGGACCACATAGTGGTGCCGTGTAGTAACCCAACTAGTTGGGGACCACATAGTGGTGCCGTGTAGTAACCCAGCTAGTTGGGGACCACATAGTGGTGCCGTGTAGTAACCCAGCTAGTTGGGGACCACATAGTGGTGCCGTGTAGTAACCCAGCTAGTTGGGGACCACATAGTGGTGCCGTGTAGTAACCCAGCTAGTTGGGGACCACATAGTGGTGCCGTGTAGTAACCCAGCTAGTTGGGGACCACATAGTGGTGCCGTGTAGTAACCCAGCTAGTTAGGGGACCACGTTTTTTGAAAATTGGAGGTGATATGTTCTATCCTCAGTCCTCTGACATCCGATGAATTGTTGCCATCGTCGTGAACACTACAAGATAAGTCTGGGGTGTCCATGTTGAGTGGTAGTCAGGGTCCGGATGTTGTTTAGGAAAGATAATTGACTATCAGTATTGTCAATTAGGTGAAAACCATACAAATACTACGTGGTTGGGATTCCACGTAAAGCTTTAGGTCTCGTGGTTGCTCGGAATAATGAGCTATTATTATATCACTTTTTTTAAGGAAAGTGGACCTCAGTTTAGAACAATGAATACACTCATTTATCTACATTCATGATATTAATGGGCTGCTCATATTCGTTCATATCTTATTATTAATAATGTGAAATTCTATATATTTTTTTTTTTTTAATTTTAGTAAAAACCTCATGTCTCTAACTTGATTAGTTTTTTTAGTTATAGCAAGAAAACATATTTGAGAATCAAACTGGTAATTTCAAATTTTTTTTATTTTTGTGTTTAATATGGGGGAAGGTTTATGCCAATTCTTTGGAACCATTCATTAGAATTGAGACACATAATGTTTAAGAACTTAGCTAAACGAAACTAATGTTAAAAAAGTGTAATACGGAATGTGTATTTTTGTATAAATCATATGTTTCCGTATAATTAACTCGATTATGAAAAATGTAATTACTCTTTTAAACTGAACCTTTGGAAAATTTACCCCACTTTCATAAACACAAACAACTAATTAGTAAAATAAGTAATGTTTAAAATTGATGCAATAGATATTAGAATCTGACATTATGTAAAGAAACTAAGTGGCAATTATGTGACACATATAAACTTCATTACGAACACTATCTTAAGGGATTTTTCCATTGTTAAATACAGTCTGATATCGACATGACCTGACCGAAGTTTGAAATGACGGATGACCCTTGCATCCGCTGCTGGGAATGGAATGGACTTCAGTCTTTGACAGTCTGTTGTTCGCTTTCTACATCCCCCTTGGGAATATTTACATTGTTTTCTTGTTACTTATGATAAAGTGGTGATATTGACCATTTTGTAGAATATTATATTTTATCTCTAGAATATATTAATAATTTGTATTTATTTTTTATAATGTTTTATAGTTCCAAGTTATTTATAGTGACATTACAGCACACAAGTTTCTATTTTCCAGCTCGTAAGTTTAAAAATGAATAAATGTCAGCTCTTCAGGACGTTTGAATATTTAATTAACACTATATAATACTATACATTAGAGGATTGAACATTAAAAATATGTCCCCTTCTAGGTTGGGGTGAAAATGAGGAGAAAATCATTGTGATGATTGTGGATGAACGAGTTTAGTCATTGTCTACTGTAACAATTGTTAATTGTTTCATTATAATCAAATTAGAAAATTGTATTTAGAAAATATTAAATATTGTAAGAACTGAGAGGTTTAGGAGTTTGGTTTGTTTTCCAAAAGTTTTCGATATAAATTCTCCAAGTTTTGAGAAAAATTCAGAATCTTTCTCTTTCAAATAAAAAAGTATTTTTTTCCCATATAAATTAGCTAAATAACCAGTATTTTCACGTCTGTTAATTTCCTGTCAATTTCATGCGACATGTTTTCTGAAGGCAACATGTTTGGTAGCCTTACCTGTTCAGATGTCCTGGTTTAGAGGGTTCTAATTGGTTGGTTTAGCTTCTAGAGTTAAGTGGGGGTAAGTCCGTTGGTGGAAGGGTTGCGAGCGTTCCGGCAGTTTGACGATATCTTCCGGAGTGTGACCACGTACGTTCCTCTTTCGAGAACACGGTGAATTAACCGTTCGGTGTCACTTTTATCCGTTTACGGCAATTTTCTTAGTTCGCGTGTGAGTGAGAGGTATGCCGGTCGAGCTTTGTTGTGGTCACTTTTGGATTTAACCCTCCAGGACAGCTACATCTCCCGGAGGCAATTTAAACAATTTTAAACAATTTTGAAATTTAAAGCAATTTTGAATTTGAAGAAATTTTAAATTTTAAAGAATTTTAAAGCAATTTATTACAATTTTGAACTTTGAAATTTTTGATTTAATGGTTTAAAGAAATTTACTAAAAAAGTCAAATAAATAAAAAAGGTTCTGGTCTGAAGATATTTAATTTATTATTTTGGAAGAGTTGTTTTAATTTATTTATGTTCCATTGAGTCAATAAAAGAAGAGATTTTTTATTTTCATTTTTATTATTTATTATTTTAAGAAGAAACCAGTTTAATTTGTTGAAGTTATTTATAAGAAAAAAATTAAGAAAAATTTTATCATTGAAGAAGTTTTACTTTAATCTCTCATTTAAGTTGTTCAACATATCAAAAATAAATAGTAGCTTTAATTAAGGCTACACTACCAACTTAAGTCGACTCTTCCTTAGAAAAATACACTTATTAGTACACCAATAACCAGTGGCCTACAGCTTTACGTGGAATCCGAACCACGTAGTGTTGGTCTGATTTTTTTCAGATAACTGACGAGCCTGATACTCCATACACAACATCAGGGCCTTTACTACCACACGGACACCCAAGAATTCCCTAGTAGTGTCGATGACAACCATTAAATGGATTGCGTGTCTTTATTAAAAGAGGACGGAGCACAGAACCTATAGCCTACAATCTCCACAAGGTTATGTCCCCAAGTAGCTGGGTTACAGCACTTCCCTTTTAAGTTATATCATAATGATGTCCGAAACAACAGAAGGAGTGGACAAAAAGTAAGGTAATACATGAGAGAGTGGTAATTTGTTTGAAGATAAAACCGTTAGGAAACAAAGCCTTGTGACAAATTGCACGCAGTAATCTGTGTGCCACGCTCGTGTACATTGTTTCTTGAGTAAACCAAGGCTTTTTGGTTCTTTTAAACCTAAATACTCAATAATAAGAAAAATGGACGGAATATATTCTAATAACTACATAATCTAAACTCTAGCTAATTAGTTACTGATGAAAAAACTACTAAAATGTCTGCTTATTATTAAATTTTATAAATTACTTCTTTTTTGTCTAAAAATGGTAAAGATTTTCTTTCATTTCAAACAAAGGCCCGTTATAATGCCTGATATTTTTTTATGATGAATTATGAATATAGTACATTGTCTATAATCTAAATTTATGTTGTATATTTTGTTAATATTTGAATATTAAATTAATATTATATATAAGAAGTTATTGTTTGTATTGCAAACAAACTTATAGAGGTGACATACAAAATGTTCGTTTGTGTTCCCAAATGTTACACTAACAATCTTTCAAAATGTTTTAGGTTTAGGCATGTAACAATTAAAATTACGAGGGTAACATGAAAATGTTTACCTTCAACTCAGTAGCTGATGAAATACAATACAGTGTAATAAAATTGTCCTGCAGGGGTGCTTTGAGTTAAGGAGTTCTTGTTGCAGACTAAGGAGGAACGTCAGAATGAGAAAAGTTCAAAATACTACAGTTTTTGTATTTTAAGTTATCAGATACTCAACATTGTCTGGAGTTGTGAGGTATTAAACTTTATATGTACATACGACTCAACAGCTGGAGAATTTAATAATTAGATTTTTCCTCATGTGAATACTTAAAAATTTCTTCTCGTAAACTTATGTTATTTATTTTAAATCTGAATACACTTTCAGTATTGATAAATGGTTCCAAATAAATGGCACAAACTTCCCCCCCATATTAAACATTAAAAAATCAAAACTGAAAAATTACCAGTTTGATTCCCAAATATAGTGTTAAGTTATAGACATGCGATATTTAAATTGTAATTTACATATTCCCTTAAAATTTAGTCAAAATCTTTTGGGCCGTTTATAAGTAAATTCCATTTTTTGTATGTTTTTTGCCAATCAAAATAAAAAAGTAATAAATTTTAAAAAAGTAAAAAATAGTTTGTAGATATTGTGTAAATACACCTACATACCAAATTTCATTAAAATGTATCCATCGTTTTGGTCTCCAGTGAACTGCACATACACAGACTCCAAAACTCTTGTTCGAAAAAACACTTTTTAGGGTTCAGGGGACCCTAAAATGGATTTTTAGACCAACTTGTACAAACAATTTTGTTTCCGATCACAATAATTTCTCTATGCTAACACATATGAGATAAAGTAAAAATATAACAATTATAGACCTAGTCACCATAAAACTAATTTTTCACATTTATATCACGACATCAGAATAAAAGAAGGATCTTACACTGGCTTGGAGTGTGAATAGAGGGTTCGGAAGTCTGACTCTCAGCTATATGAAGCTAAGTTAATAATGCATGGTCATTTCAAGTACGCCTAACCTCCTAACTGATGTGCTTTGGAATTTCCCTAAGGAGCTTTTTCCAGACCCTACCCCCTCCACAGTTATGGTCTAAGAAAAAGACAACCTCTCTGACCTTATCCTGTAGAGACAATAAGTGACCTCTTCATAGACTACGTCTTTTAAATTTGGTTTTGAATTAATTACTATCAGCAAGTAAAATAAAAAACATGGTACAGAATCCGTAAACGATATTTTTCAACTTATGATATGGAAATTTTCCTTACATTGTATTGCATAACAAATTGTACAGGGTGGAAAAAATATGATAATTATTTCCAATTTTTACTAATTGTAACTAATATCTTAATAATTAAAAAGACATCGTTTCCAATAGTTAAAAATAACATAAAATGATCTAAAACATCTTTAAAAATCCACTTAAGTAAAGAAATATTAGAAATGAGGGAAATTGTAAACTTTCAATATTGATCTACAAAAACTCTTGACTCAAATCATCCTCTAAGGTTAAAATACAAATCACTTAAGAAACAGTACAATAAAGCAATTAGAAAAGAAAAATCAACCATATGCTCTAAAAAAATCAATAATTCTTCTAATAAAACTAAAACAGCATGGAGTCTAATCAATGACAATAGGCCTTCAAAAAAACGTGATCCTACAGTACAATATATTAAATCCTCCAGTGGTGATATCAGTTATCTAAGTTGTTTGCTATTTCATTCAACTCATTCTTTTCAAGCATATGCTCATCTACGTAGTCCAACAGTACAAATTATGTGGGTAATTCTGCAAAAAGTAATCCCTTTTTGAACGGTGGTGCAAATTCAATGTTTCTGTTCGAGGCAACTAAGTTGGAAGTGGAAAGTGAGATTCTAGTGCTGAAACACAAGTTTTCGGCAGTAGCGGACCTCCGTGTGTCTTCACAACTACTACGGCTCGAATATGATCTAGTATCATCACCCCTTTGCCATATCATCAAACTCTCCTTTGAGACTGGCAGGTTTCCTGAAGCGCTAAAGCACGCCATAGTAAGACCAGTTTATAAAAAAGGTGACAAAAAGGATCAAAATAACTATAAGCCGATCGCTCTCTTCTCTACTTTTGTTAAGGTGTTTGAGAGGGTCTTTCTCTCCAGGTTGTTGTCATCCTTTATCCGCATCAATATGGCTTTACCAAAAATAAATCTACAGTTGATGCTGTAAACGCCTTAAATCAGCTACAGCTCGGGCTCTTGATGACGGCAAACCATCATTCGGTATGTTTTTGATTTGCAAAAAGTCTTCAACATGGTAGACCACAAAATACTTCAAGAAAACTTAATTCTCTTGGTATTAGGGGCATAGCACATTCGTGGATCTGTTCCTATCCTAGTGGTATGACTCAACAAGTGAATTTTCCTTATGCTGATTCTGGGCTATGAACAGCGGGCCATCTCTCCTCCGGCAGAGATTACTAGAGGAGGTTCCTGAGGGTTTGGTTCTGAGGCCTGCCTAATTTCTCCTGTTCATTAATGACCTTCCCCTAGGATTAAATGATCAGCTGACAAATATTTGGTTGTTCGCTGACGACACTTCTCTGTCGTTGTCAGCTGCAAACCGAAAAATAATTGTAACTCCTTCAATGGTTTGATTTAAACAAAATGGTTCTTAATAGGGATAACGCTCAAATTATAGATTTCCAAATAAATAGAAGAGAAAATGCTAACCCACTCACTTTTTCCATTGGAAACTCGGAAATAGATACCACCACTTCAACTAAATATCTTGGTGTACAAATAGACAGATATCTTCGTTTTAACGAATAAAACAAGTTGGTGGACGTCTAAGTTCTGGAATTGTTATACTCAGAAACATATCACCAAACTTAGTTCCTAGTATTGGGTCAGCTGCCTACTACGGAGTTATTTTTCCGTTCCTGAACCATGCTGTGGACGTGTAGGATTTCGAAAACCTCAGAACCAAATTTATTTTCAAACTAAAAAAATAAAAATCAATCAGAGTCATTTTTTAAAAATCATTTCGTACCTCGTGTAAGCCACTCTTTCAGGAGCACAGAATCCACAGAACAGTTCCATCTCTTCACATTTTCAAATCAATGATCCTGTTTGTCCGTAAAAGTAATATTTTTTCCCAATTCAACAGCCGTATTACTCACGACTACAACACAGATATACCACCTCATAAAACTAGCTGCTATGAGAGACAGATATCGTTCTGTAAGACAATTCTCTTCAACTCGCTACCGAACTCATTAAAATCTGAGGGAAGCCTGGTTGAATCTGAAAAAAATCTCAGGTTATTGATGTTACGGGGCACTTTCTACAGTGTTTCGGAGTTTATTTCATTATCATCAGTAGCATAAGTAATACAAGAAACAAAAATTCTTTATTTCTAATTTTTGTTTGTTGTAATTAAAAATAAGAACTCTTTAAAAATTTCACAAATAAAATATTTCATTTTATCCATGTTACCTGTATTGACGCTATTGTGCAACTTTGGTGTTGTTTTTTAAGAAAGATATTCTGATTTTACTACAAAGTTTTTTTATTCCAAAGATAATTTCATAATTTAATTTTTTTTTACCTGTTGTATTCCATAGAGTATCATTTTTGATCAGAATAATTTACTTAAAACCGTTAAATAGTGGAGAGATAATATTGTTCAAATTAGTTATTTCTAAATTCACATTACCACTACTCTGTAAAGAATAAACCTTTCAAAGTCCGATTTGCGGCAGTTAATTTATCTTGAATAGACCTTTAATTTGATACCAACTAGACCTAGGCTTACGTTGAAGATTTTCGTTCAACTCCTCGTGGGCCGTCCTCCAGAAAAGATGAAATGTCACTAATGGCGTCAAAAAGTATGTTCCTTGTAAACATTATCATGTACAAGATTTCACTTTTACAAGTGAAGTCATACATAAGTTGTGAAAGCTTGTCCATATTTTTCCACCCTGTATACAAATCTAATGATGCATGTCTGTCTGTCCCAAAATATAATCTAAATTTGTCCTAATTCAGATGAAAAATCAAGAATTTATTAAGTGGCAGGACACCGAAAAATTCTACAAATTGAGATTTCATGGAGGTAATAAGTTGATTACTTTGAAAAAATGTGTTTCTATATTTAGAATAAAAGCACTTAACTATTAAACATTGTGTACAAACAAAACGACACTATAGCTGTGTATTTATATGTGACAGTTTAGCGGAAGCCTACAGCATTTTTCTCAAGTTCACCACGCAACGAAATCAGAAGTAACATTTTTTTATAATCAATCTTCAGACATGTCATCTAGGACTCATTTAATAAAAAAAACACGTACAAAATGTATTTGTTACTATAACCTCAATAATACTAATTCCTACGGTGTACTGTATTCCTACATAAAACAACTAGATATTTGGCTTTTAATACAATTCACTATCAAATTAAATAATAATAAACGCTACATTAAAATATACTTCAATCACACACTCAACAATCACAACATCAATTATAGGCCATCAACAAACATAATATAAAACACGCATTAAATTATTAACTATCACTGAAATAGTTGAGGTTATGTACCAACATCTGCCATAGTCCCTCCACCCCTCCACTCACAGTGTCCTCCACACCACACATAAATCAGCTGTTGAATATTTCACCATTTGAAAATAGAATATGTTAAAAATTATTTTGGAATTATTTACATTCGTACTTACTTTTTTTTCTCGTTATTATATTATAGTCTGTATATTATCATTTACGAACGTATTATACAGTATATACAACATTATTCTATTATATTGTTTATTATTATCATTATTATTATTAATCTTTAATGTTGAAAATGATGTTGACTTAACTTTTTTGTCAAACGAATTTAATAATAATTTCTCTAATATGACAAAGAACATTATTAAACAATTTACTGGAGAGTCGTTTAGTCTAGATAACAGTTTTAAAGAGGGTAAATATAATATAGGGAGTAAGATGAGTATGTTATTTAGGCCTATAAATGAGAAACTACTAATGTTAGCTATAAGAAAAATAAATGTAAGATCATCAGCTGGACCAGATAAAATAAGGCCACAAGATATACAAAATAATATATTATATTTAAAACATGTTCTCATCCATCTAATAAATAGAATATTTGAAACTGGTATTATTCCATCTGGAATGAAAATAACATATGTTAGGCCTATTTTTAAGAATGGAAAAACTAAGAATGATTTGAACAGCTATTGGCCTAATGGGTCAATATCTATTATAATGAAGATTCTGGAGCATTATGTTAATGACCAACTAACTAGATATTTATGTGAAAATGAAATAATCAGTGAAAGTCAATTTGGCTTTGTACAAGGCAAACCTACAATAGACCTTTTAGAATACTTGACTAATGATATTAATAAGGCATTACATGAAAATAAATTTGTAATAGCTGTCGCAACGGACCTAACAAAAGCATTTTATATAGTAGATTTTTTATATAGTAAATTTTGCTCAGTAAAATATCTAATATAGGAATAAAGGGTAAACTTATGTCATTTTTTACTGATTATTTCAAAAATAGACAAATATGCACCTCTATAGGACATATTGTTAGTGATAGTTACAATCAGGAATTTGGCTTAATACAGGGGAGTATAATATCACCGGTCCTATTTAACATATATGTGAATGACTTGCCATATTTAAAAATACATAGTAAAATATTAAAATATGCAGATGATAACATAATGTATCTAGTTCATAATAATATTAATAGAGGTATGTCCATAGTACAGAAAGATTTAGATTTGGTAATAAAATATTTTTTTAACAATTCAATTCTGTATGTTAAACTCTAAGAAAACTAAGGGTATAATTTTTAGAAATCCTAGAATAAATATTAGTTTGCCAATATAAAAATATGCTGAACTGTTATGCCATAATTCAAGGTGTTTTATACAAAATACTGTTTGTTCATGTAAATCTCTTACATTTTGTAACACTATAAAACATCTTGGAATTATTTTAGACTCAGATATGAAATTTCATTCACATATAGCCTATCTAACAAATTGCCTAAGAACAGTACTGTTTAAGTGTAGGAGGATTGGACAACTTTTTTCTGTAAGCACAAAGAAACTTATTTATTTTTCTCTTGTGCAAAGTATGTTTCAGTATGGAATAACTGTGTACTATTTAGCCCATGAATATGTCAAAATACAATTAAAAAATGTCATAACAAGGATATTGAAAGTACTATTTTGTAGTATTCCATTGGAGTGTTTCGGAATAATGAAATTTGATTGTTTGGCTAGATACATAGACCTAATTAAACATTATTTCAATGAGGATTATAGAATTCAACGTGATGTGCATTATAATTTGAGGCATAGACAATATCAATTGCAAAGGCATTACAATAATTATGGTAGGCTAGCTCTTGAATTTAGAATCCCATCACTAATTAACTCATTACCTCTAGATTTACAACATTTACACAATTACAGCCAGTTGAAAACACACCTTAAAAACTATTTCATTAGTTTATAAACATAACAAATATTAATCCTACTCATCAATATACTTACTTACCAACCAACACCAAAAATGACTTTTAGGTTATACATCCAAATCACATGGGTTAATTACAATAAACACCAAACACAAAGAACTGATTATCACACATACACTGACACACATTTTTACAAATAATAGGAAATACAATCATATTTAACGAATCAGACATCATATCATTTATTTGTCAACATAACCCTAAATAATCTGTTGCATATGAAAAGAGTGCAGGAATGCAACTCGTTCAAGTTATGGTTTTTTTTTGGATTTCACCCCTCTTTGGTGTACAGTCAGTTCCGTCCACAGTAGACCTTTGGTACAGTCCAAACATTTACACTATTAGAACCTGAACTTTATTGTGCCCTAAATTACTTTTGCAACTGTTTGTAAATGAATATTCCACCGAAGATTAATTTATTGTTTATTGTTGACTTATTGTTTTTGTTGTTGTTTTTACTGTTTTTGTTGTTATATATTTACTCTCGTTAATATTCCTAATATTTGGAGTGGTCAAGGTATTTATACTGTGTTATATTATTTTATGTTTTATTTCAATGTGTTAAGCTATATTATCTTACATTACTTTTCATATTTATATGTATTTAGATCTAATAAGATATTGGTTCTGAATTAATATAATTTTTTTATTGAATGTATGATTTAATTGTTATCTAATTAATATCTTTTGATAGTATAAATGTTA
Organism: Stictocephala bisonia; assembly: GCA_035578905.1. Lineage (NCBI taxonomy): Eukaryota > Metazoa > Arthropoda > Insecta > Hemiptera > Membracidae > Stictocephala > Stictocephala bisonia. The sequence continues at coordinate 7,929 of JAQJVL010003099.1, read as the reverse complement.
AGAAACTTAGCAAGTTTGTTAATAAAGAAGAAAAGAAAAAAAATTAATAATGATAAGTACTAATTGAAAATTAACAATGAAAGAAATAAATGGATAAAAATGTATTTTATGATGTAAATACTATAGCAAATGTATTTATAAATAAGATTTTTCCTCAATTAGCCATAGGCTAGAGGAATAAATAAAAAAGACTACATGTAGAGTATTTGTTGTACAAAGAAATAAATAAATAAATGAAATGAAAAAAAATCTATTAACATTACTATTCATTATTTTCTGTAATTCTTTCCAATAAACAACATTTATCGCTGTGAATGCCGACTACATGAATGGTTATGTCCATACAGCAACCACGTTACCAAATAAATATAGTAATTAATAATATAAATATTAACAATACGTAAAATAATAAGCGTGATATAATATTGCTAAATATAAAATAAACTAAGATTATAATTACGAACAATTTAAGTTGAACATCAGTGATAACGTAAACTGCAAGTTCATGAGGAGTAAATGCATTTAAAACGAGTGATTATACTGATTAAGGTCATGAAGTACATAATCAGCTGTTAAATAATCATATGACGTTAGTTTCTCTTACTGCGCGTGACGGATGCGTGGAGCACATCTTTTGGTTACCGGTTACATTATGGAAAGCCATGTGATGCTATCCCAGCGCTCCTTTCGTCAAGCGGTTGAAATTGGAAACATTAATCAGCTGATTTCACTTTGACCGAAAATTTTACTTTGATGTCGTCTACAACCGAACATGTTAAGTCATTGATCAATTATTTGGAATATGTTTTTGACTACATATGATTCCATTAATTTATGTTAATAATATCAGTTTTAAGCAAAAGTGGATATTTCAAAAATATGTTTCATAGTACAATTTTTTTAATGTAAAACAAAGTTATTCATTAATTTACAAAATTCAGGATCATTATCTTTGAAATCACCAAATGACATAAACCGAAGCATTATTGTGAGTATGAACAATTTTTTATTTTATCATAAAGCGTTATTATGGTAGATTAACAATCAAATTTAGTGGATTTCTTAAGGAACAATCGTTCGTCTATCGAGGTGAGTCGAAGTCCAGTGGTAGATTAATGAATCTCTAGCAACAATTTTTCTCTTTTACAAACACTGCCAATAGTCCATTTAATGAAGTCTTCATTGAATAAATACAGTGATTTATTTAATGGAGACATTTTGAAATTTTCAGTAATGTATCTTAAAATTAACTATGTGCTCGCACTTGATATGAAGATCCCCTTTAATAAAATACATTAGCTCCTGTATCCAATCAATTCGTAATCAAAACAATGGACTTAACTGTGTGACCTGATAGTTTAAAACCATTTGTCTTGGAGCCTTAGGCAGGATATTTCCTTCTGCCACCTTGATAGGATTATAGGTCTCAACCCATAGTTGAATATATTGGTCAATTATTACATTTCTGTGTCGAAGGAGACTGAGATTCAGCTGTTCCTATGTTAAACAAACCCCAAACTTACCATTCGAATGTTTTATACCAAACTGTGAACTATAAATACAATATGTAATACTACTATTTTGTATTTTTTTGAAAGTTAACATTTTTCAAATATATTTTACTTAAATTTATTTCATCGCAACAGTTATATAGCTCAGATTAGATTTAGGTTTATTATTCAAGCTTCAATTATTTAAACCTGTTTTAACTAGATAGTTACAATTAACTATTGCAACCATTATTAGACAACGTTAAATGTATTTCCTGATTTAATTCCCAAAGCGTTAAAAAATATGCATAAGTTTTTTTCGTGGTAACTATGACATACTAAATGTTCATAGTATTTTTCTAGTATTTACTTCGTTAATATCACATAGAACCTTAAAATTATCCTGAAATTATTTTAAACAATTGTATTGATTTTTTTCAAATGTCAATAAAAATCATCACGTTATAAATTAAAATGCTTTTAAATCGTCCAGATTAAAAAAATACTGCGTAACTAAACGTGTGAAATATTAAACTATGCTTTTTTGATTATTTATTTCCCAAGGAATGACTCCGCTTTACATTTTATAACTGTTAAATCATGAAGTGACAATTAGAAAAAGTACTGTAATGAAGACATGAGTTACAATATAACACTCTAACAACGACTACAAATGAATAACACAAATAAATAATTAATCGAGACAACAAATAACACAAACAGACAACAAACAGAAATCCTAAATGGACATCAAACCATTTAAACCAACAAAAAGCAACTTTAAAGGTAATTAATTTTGTCAACATCATTCATCTGAAAATGTTTTAACTGAACTAAACAAAATTAACAACAACAAAAACATAATAACCAAACGACAAATAACAAACAAAACTAAATAAAGATACAACAACAAAACATAATTAACTGGACTAAAACTAATAAACAATACTAAATAAATTAGCAAAAATATGATTAACTAAGCCATTAAATAAATAACCATAAATCTTTAAAAACTGTTACGTAATATACAGTATATACTTGTAACAAACCTCCATCTTGAATACATGACAGTGTTGTAACATCAAAAACACCTCCCCCCTTCACCTTCAGTAAACCACCACCTCAAGGGAAGTATTGTGTAGAGCGCTCTTCACATAAGAGGACTTGCGAATATAGCGTCTTTCACCACTCCTGTATTGTAGAGTTTTTAATCTATTCATAGGATTCGATGTCTTAAAGGATACTGATCATTGAAATATAACGTTGTCTATTGATCAAATGTATGATATTAAACTGAAATTTAATCAACTAGCTAAACGTGTAGCAACGCAAGTAGTGTGAGTGATCCTGTAAATAGATTTTATATTGCTATTTTATGTCATACCGTTAATCTACTATTATTTGTGGTTAAAAGTCACATGCCGAGGCCGAAGGCCGAGGTGTGTCGAGCGTAGCGAGAGTTGGGCTTGGCACGTGAAGCGTGCAGGGGTGTCCCCTAGTATAGGTGATATCATTTACATTGTGGTGACAGTGTTCTCGTATATGACGTTCTCCCTAGAACTTATCCTATTACCTAAACGGTCTCCAATGAGCTTGGTAAAGCCGCTTACACCCTCACTGTGTCTTCCCTGTATTGTTTCTCTGACGGCTTCTCAATAGAGCCAACGGGTTTCTGCCACTTATTGTGTGGATATGACTTGAATGTTATATAATTGTATTTTGTCAGATAATTTTGCTAAATAATAACTAATAACTATAACCTATATTTACTGCTAAGACAAATAGTTTCTAAATACTACAAGTAGGGATTTTTTTAAGAGTTTGTGTTTTTCTATTAAGATAAATGTAATTTTGTTGTTGTCGTAATTTTATGTAGTTTTTTTAAGTGACTAGTTTTAACATTAATGCATGTAACTGATTTTAAAGTTTGCTTTCCTCTTTAGCAAATGGCACTTAACATAATGACGTATAATCGTGCCCATGGTATAATTACCCTAAAGTAAATAACCATTCAATTTGACCAAATTTGCTTTTTATCTTTTTAGACAGCACAAACGACCAAATTTTTAGGAACAACAATTCATAAAACTAGATTTACGACTTTTTATATTGGTAAACATGATCTGAAGTGGGTTAGATTGAATTTTGATGTGATTTTGTTTGTTTAGTTAACAGCTTTCACTTCATCTTTTCTTGTGAATTTATTCAATAACCAAACTAAAATCGGCGTGATACTTTTACCTCCATAAACACCTCAGACACTTGTATTCGTTTACTATGTTTTCACCTTTATTCATTATACTCTAAGTATACATTCTGTGAATATAATGAATTATTTTAATATTCATGTTATATAACAATATATTACAATACATGTCATATTACATACAACACATGTCCTATTACATACAATACATGCCATATTACATACAATACATGTCATATTACATAAAATACCTGTAATATTACATACAATACTTGTCATATTGCATACACTACATGTTATATTATATACAATACATGTCATATTACATACAATACCTGTAATATTACATACAATACTTGTCATATTGCATACACTACATGTTATATTATATAAAATACTTGTCATAATATGTCAAGTATTTTACCTGTACTACAAGTACTACAAGTATTACAAGTACAGACAATACCTGTCATATTACATACAATAAGTGTCATATTAAAAACAATACATTTCATATTACATATCGAATAGAAATTTTCGGTACCTAAGAACAACATTAAAACAGTTTATCAACTATAAAAAAATGGGTACTATTTTTAAACAGTGTAATAACTGTCATTATTGGAGAAGAGTTTCAAAAGACAAATCATAAGCCCCTATATCATGACTGATAAAAATATTGGCTTCACGGTTTGATAAATGGTTTTTCTTGTCAGATTTACTTCTGACATAAGGCCAACATTCACAGTTTACTTGGTATATTGTTTGGTGATCGAATAACTTAAAATACATAAATTGAAATACATTCCAAAAACTTATCACCGCTAATTTTAAATTGATAAACATAATGAGCTACTGAACTGACCAGTAAGTATAATATTTATCGCGAGGAATAAATCGATTAATTTTGATAATTCTGTAAATTGTAAATATATAATGTTGTTGATTACAACAATTTCCCTCTTCAATCCCCATTATATTAGTCCTTACGAATATTTCTAAAAAATATGTGTAGCATATATTTGAAAGTATACAATACGCATTGAAATAAACAATTTACAACTATACAGTATAAATTTGGTTTGGCAATGTATCCCATGGGCTTTTAAAAATACAACATTATGAATAGTTTATAATGGTGTGTTAAGTAAATAGTTATCTTAATTAAATATTATTCATAGATTTACAGAGTTATTTAAATGACTTGTAACTCCGTTACCAGCCATAATATAGTATAAACCAAGTTTAGTATTACGGGAGTCCGTTGTGCCTTCTTAATTGTTTGATAAAATGGTATGCATGCATCATCTTTTGGAATTGAGTCTACTTTTTATTATAATAACTTAGTAATTTAGCAACTATAATGTGTACATAGTTAGTATATTATTTAGTTTACTTACCGATATATTACCACAGTAAAATACTACAACGGCGTCACTGAAATAATTTCAATGGAGCAGATGGTGTATGTGAAAGGCTGGGGACAGGGCCTGGAATTGAGCTCAAATGAGTGAATACTTAAGAAAATGAATGCTTTCATAAATAGTAACATTGTGTTTTGATTTAAATTGATTATTCATTACTAAGACACCGATCGTCAAGATTTGGGTGGATGAGCGTAATGAGTGTAGATAAACGAGTTTGGTCATTGTTCATAATAATTTTTTATAATGAACTTTATAATGATAATAAATTGTAAAGAAATTAATAAAATTTATACTTTAAGTAAATTAAGTAGCATTTAAGCACTAATATTAAGTGTGATTTAGTGTTAATAATTAATTAAATTTAAATAACACGCACAATGGAGTCTCCCATTTTTGTGTCTTTTTATTTTATAGTTTTTGCAATGCTGTGGGGCTACATGTTTTTTTTTATTAATATGCATTAAATCTTGCAGCATCTTTCTGTTTTTTTCACGAATTAACTACAGTATATTAAATTCCTCATTTTCCTTAATTGTCAATTTTATATGGCTTTGATTAACTAAAAATTTGGATTAATGGTTCTGTAATATTTGTTAACCCATTTTTTACATTATTAGGTGTTAAATATTTAAAGGTAACTAAAATTTACCATCAAGATAATATGTCTGACAATGTTTCAAGAAAATTAAAAGCATTTTACAAAAACTAATAAACTTAGGCTAATTTTATCATTTTCTTGTTCAAGTCTTTTTAGAAAAAAACTTTAGGTTACAATAATTGAAACAATTGTTATTGATTCCAATAGAATATTTTAATATTTTCAGGGCTTTCACTGATAATTCAGGCATCTTAAGACATTCATTTTATCTTTTTTTAAATGCCTGCCTTGTACATAAAATTTTTCAAAAATATTTTTAAAAATGTTGGATCCATTGAAACATGTTTAATTATTTTAATTTAAAGCTTTATTTGATCTCGAGATGACAACAATTCATACGGCCGAAGTAAATGACGGATATTTAGGAAACTTCCACTTCCTACCGCTGTGAATTAATAATATGATTTACATCTTAAACACGCGCCAGACAACACTGAACAGTATACATGATGACAGGGATTGATTTTAACATTGATGCTCCTAGGAAAAACATGTTACAGATTGCCTCTTAGATTGCTAACTACCGAGAGAAACGGTTTGAGAAAGCACTGAGTGGTGGAAGTAGGATAGAGAATTACTCTTCCCTTACTGTGTCATTCCATTTAATTTTGTCATGGAAACTATCTAGATGGCAGGCCACGTGTGGGCAGTGCAATAGCAAGCTCCACCCACTACGTCATCAGCAGTGACCATTTGTTGGTTTGATTAAAACTAACGAATCAAAAAATTTTATTAAATCATTGTTTACCATTGAAATAGGATTACATAATGAATTATAATGTGAACAGTAAATAACAAGGAATTAAACTCGTACAGTTCTTCAGATATATTTTTACACTGAGACCCATCCCCCCCCCCAAGCTGGGAAGCGTGCCAACCGGGGGATGGCACAAAACAAGTCGAGCGATGGGATCACGGGTGGCAGTTGGAGGGTCAAAATAACACTCGGCAGCTGAGCAAAACTAATTTATTTCAAGAAACATCATTTAATAAATCAAAAACGGCAGAAGGCCACAATATAAAATAGGCAGAAGGCCACAATATTAATTCGCAGTTAAATAAATTACCATAAACACTAAAATTTACAAGATAATACACAATAACTACAACAACAACGTTAGCCGGAGACCCCCAAAACGTAAGATAAATTTAATGCCCACATAAAATTTAAAATTCAGAAAACTTCTGGCAAACAACAATTAAACCGGCAATTTAGCCCAAATCCCATAATTCCACCGGGCCAGGGAGTAAGCCGGAATCCCTGGGCAGCTCCGAATTAGAAGTTAAATCAAAGCACAATAATCCCCTTTTGGTGAAAGTTTAAAAATTAAATAATTTAAAAGAAAATATAACATGGTACCGTTCGAGTAAAAATTCACTTCCAAACACCCCTAATACACTTAACAAAAATATACATAACAATAACTAGGCCTAAACATATGAATAAATAATAACAGGATTTAACAATGGGGACCTAACAAATATAAAAATCTAAACAAATGTAACAAGAAAATAAACTAATTAAAAATAAATAACAATAAATATTAACACTAAGTTCTTTTTCCTTTTCTTAAATTTTTTATATATATATAACAATGTCCCCATGGCTGTTTTATGAATCACTGCAAAAGTTCCAGTTTTAGGCCTAGGCCACAAAAAGTTCCACAAACTTTTTTTCCTTTTTTTTTGTTTTTCTCTTTTAATGACATCAAAACCCCTCAGCTCAGCCGCCGGGAAAAAAGATGGAACGAACTGACCTGAGGACTGAAGAAAACACCCAGATGTAGGGAATGGCAGCTTAGTCGCAACATGTGCTCTACGACTTGGTCCTCAGGCCAGGCAGGCAGTGCAGAAGGTCGACCTTCCCCGGACGGCAGGCCGAGGGCTGAACGTCCCACTCGAGGACCCTGGACTGAAAGGTCAAACACAGCCATTAAACACAGTCCAGCCATCACAACAAAATATTACACATAACCACTAAACATAAGGGTGCCTGCTTTAACAAAAATTAACATGAAGAGACAAACAAGAACATGAGTGGAGCAAACAATACAGTGAAAAATTAACTTTAGGCTATGAATAATTATGTAGGAAACTCAGATTTAAAACAAATTACAAATCAGCAAATTATAAAAGACGTATATGGAA
>JAQJVL010003098.1:42770-62770 GCA_035578905.1 Stictocephala bisonia | reverse complement strand
GATTGAAAATCAAAGATCGCAAGATTGAAACTCAAAGATCGCAAGAATGAAATTCAAAGAACTCAAAGATCGCAAGATTGAAACTCAAAGATGGCAAGATTAAAACTCAAAGATCAAAAGATTTAAACTCATAGATGGCAAGATTGAAACTCAAAGATCGCAAGATTGAAACTCAAAGATCGCAAGAATGAAATTCAAAGATCGCAAGATTGAAACTCAAAGATCGCAAGATTGAAACTCAAAGATCGCAAGATTGAAACTTAAAGATTGCAATATTGAAACTCAAAGATCGCAAGATTGAAACTCAAAGATGGCAAGATTTAAAGTCAAAGATCCCAATTTTGAAACTCAAAGATCGCAAGATTGAAATTCAAAGATCGCAAAATTGAAACTTATAGATTGAAAGATTGAAACTCAATGATGGCAAGATTGAAACTCAAAGATCACAAGATAAAAACTCAAAGATCGCAAGATTGAAACTCTAAGATCGCAAGAGTGAAACTCAAAGATCGCAAAATTGAAACTCAAAGATCGCAGGACTGAAACTCAAAGATGGCAAGATTGAAATTCAAAGATCGCAAGATTAAAACTCAAAGATCGAGAGATTTAAACTCATAGATGCAAGATTGTAACTCAAAGATCGCAAGTTTGAAACTCAAAGATCGCAAGATTAAAACACAAAGATCGCAAGATTAAAACTCAAAGATCGCAAGACTGAAACTCAAAGATCGCAAGATGGAAACTCAAAGATGGCAAGATTAAAACTCAAAGATCGAGAGATTTAAACTCATAGATGGCAAGATTGAAACTCAATTATTGCAAGTTTGAAACTCAAAGATCGCAAGATTGAAACTCAAAGATTGCAAGATTACAACTCAAAGATCGCAAGATTTAAACTCATAGATGGCAAGAATGAAACTCAAAGATCGCAAGATTGAAACTCAAAGATGGCAAGATTGAAACTCAAAGATGGCAATTTTAAAACTCAAAGATGGGGAAATTGGAACTCAAAGATGGCAAGATTGAAACTCAAAAATCGCATGATTAAAACTCAAAGATCGCAAGATTGAAACTCAAAGATCGCAAGATTTAAATTCAAAGATCGCAAGATTGAAACTCAAAGTTAGCAAGATTGAAACTCAAAGATCGCAAGAATAAAACTCAAAGATCGCAAGATTGAAATTCAAAGATCGCAAGATTGAAACTCATAGATCGAAAGATTGAAACTCAAGGATGGCAAGATTGAAACTCAAAGATCGCAAGTTTAAAACTCACAGATCGCAAGATTGAAACTCAAATATCACAAGATTGAAACTCAAAGATCGCAAGATTGAAACTCAAAGATCGCAAGATTGAATTTCAAAGATCGCAAGATTGAAACTCAAAGATCGCATGATTGAAACTCAAAGATCGCAAGATTGAAACTCAAAAATCGCAAGATTGAAACTCAAAGATCGCAAGACTGAAACTCAAAGATCGCAAGATTGAAACTCAAAGATGGCAAAATTAAAACTCAAAGATCAAAAGATTTAAACTCATAGATGGCAAGATTGAAACTCAAAGATCGCAAGATTGAAACTCAAAGATCGCATGATTAAAACTCAAAGATCGCAAGATTGAAACTCAAAGATCGCAAGATTGAAACTCAAAGATCGCAAGAATTAAACTCAAAGATAGCAAGATTGAAACTCAAAGATCGCAAGATTGAAACTCAAAGATGGCAAGATTGAAACTCAAAGATCGCAAGATTAAAACTCAAAGATCGCAAGATTATAACTCAAAGATCGCAGGATTGAAACTCAAAGATCGCAAGATTGAAACTCAAAGATCGCAAGATTGAAACTCAAAGATCGCAAGATTGTAACTCAAAAATCGCAAGAATTAAACTCAAAGATAGCAATATTGAAACTCAAAGATCACAAGATTAAAACTCAAAGATGGCAAGATTGAAACTCAAAGATCGTAAGATTAAAACTCAAAGATCGCAAGATTAAAACTCAAATATCGCAAGATGGAAACTCAAAAATCGCAAGATTGAAACTCAAAGATGGCAAGATTAATACTCAAAGATCGAGAGATTTAAACTCATAGATGGCAAGATTGAAACTCAATGATCGCAAGTTTGAAACTCAAAGATTGCAAGATTGAAACTCAAAGATCGCAAGATTAAAACTCAAAGATCGCAAGATTGAAACTCAAAGATCGCAAGACTGAAACTCAAAGATCGAGAGATTTAAACTCATAGATGGCAAGATTGAAACTCAAAGATCGCAAGTTTGAAACTCAAAGATCACAAGATTGAAACTCAAAGATCGCAAGATTACAACTCAAAGATCGCAAGATTTAAACTCATAGATGGCAAGACTGAAACTCAAAGATCGCAAGATTGAAACTCAAAGATGGCAAGATTGAAACTCAAAGATAGAAAGATTGAAATTCAAAGATCGCAAGATTGAAACTCAAAGATAGCAAGATTGAAACTCAAAGATTGCAAGATTGAAACTCAAAGATGGCAAGATTGAAACTCAAAGATCGCAAGATTAAAACTCAAAGATCGCAAGTTTAAAACTCATAGATCGCGAGATTGAAACTCAAAGATCGCAAGATTGAAACTCAAAGATCGCAAGAATGAAATTCAAAGATCGCAAGATTGAAACTCAAAGATCGCAAGATTGAAACTCCAAGATCGCAAGATTGAAACTTAAAGATTGCAATATTGAAACTCAAAGATTGCAAGATTGAAACTCAAAGATGGCAAGATTTAAAGTCAAAGATCCCAATTTTGAAACTCAAAGATCGCAAGATTGAAATTCAAAGATCGCAAAATTGAAACTTATAGATTGAAAGATTGAAACTCAAGGATGGCAAGATTGAAACTCAAAGATCACAAGATAAAAACTCAAAGATCGCAAGATTGAAACTCTAAGATCGCAAGAGTGAAACTCAAAGATCGCAAAATTGAAACTCAAAGATCGCAGGACTGAAACTCAAAGATCGCAAGATTGAAATTCAAAGATGGCAAGTTTGAAACTCAATGATCGCAAGAGTAAAACTCAAAGATCGCAAGATTAAAACTCAAAGATCGCAAGATTGAAACTCAAAGATGGCAGGATTAAAACTTAAAGATCAAAAGATTTAAACTCATAGATGGCAAGATTAAAACTCAAAGATCTCAAGTTTGAAACTCAAAGATCGCAAGATTGATACTCAAAGATCACAAGATTGAAACTCAAAGATCGCAAGATTGAAACTCAAAGATCGCAAGATTGAAACTCAAAGATCGCAAGATTGTAACTTAAAGATCGCAAGAATTAAACTCAATGATAGCAAGATTGAAACTCAAAGATAGCAAGATTTAAACTCAAATATCGCAAGATTAAAACTCAAAGATCGCAAGATTATAACTCAAAGATGGCAAGATTAAAACTCAAAGATCGCAATTTTAAAACTCAAAGATGGGGAAATTGAAACTCAAAGATGGCAAGATTGAAACTCAAAAATCGCATGATTGAAAATTAAGGATCGCAAGATTGAAACTCAAAGATCGCAAGATTGAAATTCAAAGATCGCAAGATTGAAACTCAAAGATAGCAAGATTGAAACTCAAAGATCGCAAGAGTGAAACTCAAAGATGGCAAGATTGAAACTCAAAGATCGCAAGATTGAAACTCAAAGATCGCAAGATTGAAACTCAAAGATCGCAAGATTGAAACTCAAAGATCGCAAGATTGAAACTCAAAGATGGAGAGATTTAAACTCATAGATAACAAGAATGAAACTCAAAGATCGCAAGATTGAAACTCAAAGATGGCAAGATTGAAACTCAAAGATGGCAATTTTAAAACTCAAAGATGGGGAAATTGGAACTCAAAGATGGCAAGATTGAAACTCAAAAATCGCATGATTAAAACTCAAAGATCGCAAGATTGAAACTCAAAGATCGCAAGATTTAAATTCAAAGATCGCAAGATTGAAACTCAAAGTTAGCAAGATTGAAACTCAAAGATCGCAAGAATAAAACTCAAAGATCGCAAGATTGAAATTCAAAGATCGCAAGATTGAAACTCATAGATCGAAAGATTGAAACTCAAGGATGGCAAGATTGAAACTCAAAGATCGCAAGTTTGAAACTCACAGATCGCAAGATTGAAACTCAAATATCACAAGATTGAAACTCAAAGATCGCAAGATTGAAACTCAAAGATCGCAAGATTGAATTTCAAAGATCGCAAGATTGAAACTCAAAGATCGCATGATTGAAACTCAAAGATCGCAAGATTGAAACTCAAAGATCGCAAGATTGAAACTCAAAGATCGCAAGACTGAAACTCAAAGATCGCAAGATTGAAACTCAAAGATGGCAAGAATGAAACTCAAAGATCGCAAGATTGAAACTCAAAGATGGAAAGATAGAAACTCAAAGATGGCAATTTTAAAACTCTATGATTGGGAAATTGAAACTCAAAGATGGCAAGATTGAAACTCAAGAATCGCATGATTGAAACCCAAAGATCGCAAGATTGAAACTCAAAGATCGCAAGATTGAAATTCAAAGATCGCAAGATTGAAACTCAAAGATGGCAAGATTGAAATTCAAAGATCGCAAGATTAATACTTAAAGATCGAGAGATTTAAACTCATAGATGCAAGATTGTAACTCAAAGATCGCAAGTTTGAAACTCAAAGATCGCAAGATTAAAACACAAAGATCGCAAGATTAAAACTCAAAGATCGCAAGACTGAAACTCAAAGATCGCAAGATGGAAAATCAAAGATGGCAAGATTAAAACTCAAAGATCGAGAGATTTAAACTCATAGATGGCAAGATTGAAACTCAATTATTGCAAGTTTGAAACTCAAAGATCGCAAGATTGAAACTCAAAGATTGCAAGATTACAACTCAAAGATCGCAAGATTTAAACTCATAGATGGCAAGAATGAAACTCAAAGATCGCAAGATTGAAACTCAAAGATGGCAAGATTGAAACTCAAAGATGGCAATTTTAAAACTCAAAGATGGGGAAATTGGAACTCAAAGATGGCAAGATTGAAACTCAAAAATCGCATGATTAAAACTCAAAGATCGCAAGATTGAAACTCAAAGATCGCAAGATTTAAATTCAAAGATCGCAAGATTGAAACTCAAAGTTAGCAAGATTGAAACTCAAAGATCGCAAGAATAAAACTCAAAGATCGCAAGATTGAAATTCAAAGATCGCAAGATTGAAACTCATAGATCGAAAGATTGAAACTCAAGGATGGCAAGATTGAAACTCAAAGATCGCAAGTTTGAAACTCACAGATCGCAAGATTGAAACTCAAAGATCACATGATTGAAACTCAAAGATCGCAAGATTGAAACTCAAAGATCGCAAGATTGAATTTCAAAGATCGCAAGATTGAAACTCAAAGATCGCATGATTGAAACTCAAAGATCGCAAGATTGAAACTCAAAGATCGCAAGATTGAAACTCAAAGATCGCAAGACTGAAACTCAAAGATCGCAAGATTGAAACTCAAAGATGGCAAGATTAAAACTCAAAGATCAAAGATTTAAACTCATAGATGGCAAGATTGAAACTCAAAGATCGCAAGATTGAAACTCAAAGATCGCATGATTAAAACTCAAAGATCGCAAGATTGAAACTCAAAGATCGCAAGATTGAAACTCAAAGATCGCAAGAATTAAACTCAAAGATAGCAAGATTGAAACTCAAAGATCGCAAGATTGAAACTCAAAGATGGCAAGATTGAAACTCAAAGATCGCAAGATTAAAACTCAAAGATCGCAAGATTATAACTCAAAGATGGCAAGATTGAAACTCAAAGATCGCAAGATTCAAACTCTAAGATCGCAAGATTGAAACTCAAAGATCGCAAGATTGTAACTCAAAAATCGCAAGAATTAAACTCAAAGATAGCAATGTTGAAACTCAAAGATCACAAGATTAAAACTCAAAGATGGCAAGATTGAAACTCAAAGATCGTAAGATTAAAACTCAAAGATCGCAAGATTAAAACTCAAATATCGCAAGATGGAAACTCAAAAATCGCAAGATTGAAACTCAAAGATGGCAAGATTAATACTCAAAGATCGAGAGATTTAAACTCATAGATGGCAAGATTGAAACTCAATGATCGCAAGTTTGAAACTCAAAGATTGCAAGATTGAAACTCAAAGATCGCAAGATTAAAACTCAAAGATCGCAAGATTGAAACTCAAAGATCGCAAGACTGAAACTCAAAGATCGAGAGATTTAAACTCATAGATGGCAAGATTGAAACTCAAAGATCGCAAGTTTGAAACTCAAAGATCACAAGATTGAAACTCAAAGATGGCAAGATTACAACTCAAAGATCGCAAGATTTAAACTCATAGATGGCAAGACTGAAACTCAAAGATCGCATGATTGAAACTCAAAGATCTTAAGATTGAAACTCAAAGATCGCAAGATTGAAATTCAAAGATCGCAAGATTGAAACTCAAAGATAGCAAGATTGAAACTCAAAGATCGCAAGATTGAAACTCAAAGATGGCAAGATTGAAACTCAAAGATCGCAAGATTAAAACTCAAAGATCGCAAGTTTAAAACTCATAGATCGCGAGATTGAAACTCAAAGATCGCAAGATTGAAACTCAAAGATCGCAAGAATGAAATTCAAAGATCGCAAGATTGAAACTCAAAGATCGCAAGATTGAAACTCAAAGATCGCAAGATTGAAACTTAAAGATTGCAATATTGAAACTCAAAGATTGCAAGATTGAAACTCAAAGATGGCAAGATTTAAAGTCAAAGATCCCAATTTTGAAACTCAAAGATCGCAAGATTGAAATTCAAAGATCGCAAAATTGAAACTTATAGATTGAAAGATTGAAACTCAAGGATGGCAAGATTGAAACTCAAAGATCACAAGATAAAAACTCAAAGATCGCAAGATTGAAACTCTAAGATCGCAAGAGTGAAACTCAAAGATCGCAAAATTGAAACTCAAAGATCGCAGGACTGAAACTCAAAGATGGCAAGATTGAAATTCAAAGATCGCAAGATTAAAACTCAAAGATCGAGAGATTTAAACTCATAGATGCAAGATTGTAACTCAAAGATCGCAAGTTTGAAACTCAAAGATCGCAAGATTAAAACACAAAGATCGCAAGATTAAAACTCAAAGATCGCAAGACTGAAACTCAAAGATCGCAAGATGGAAACTCAAAGATGGCAAGATTAAAACTCAAAGATCGAGAGATTTAAACTCATAGATGGCAAGATTGAAACTCAATTATTGCAAGTTTGAAACTCAAAGATCGCAAGATTGAAACTCAAAGATTGCAAGATTACAACTCAAAGATCGCAAGATTTAAACTCATAGATGGCAAGAATGAAACTCAAAGATCGCAAGATTGAAACTCAAAGATGGCAAGATTGAAACTCAAAGATGGCAATTTTAAAACTCAAAGATGGGGAAATTGGAACTCAAAGATGGCAAGATTGAAACTCAAAAATCGCATGATTAAAACTCAAAGATCGCAAGATTGAAACTCAAAGATCGCAAGATTTAAATTCAAAGATCGCAAGATTGAAACTCAAAGTTAGCAAGATTGAAACTCAAAGATCGCAAGAATAAAACTCAAAGATCGCAAGATTGAAACTCAAAGATCACAAGATTGAAACTCATAGATCGAAAGATTGAAACTCAAGGATGGCAAGATTGAAACTCAAAGATCGCAAGTTTGAAACTCACAGATCGCAAGATTGAAACTCAAATATCACAAGATTGAAACTCAAAGATCGCAAGATTGAAACTCAAAGATCGCAAGATTGAATTTCAAAGATCGCAAGATTGAAACTCAAAGATCGCATGATTGAAACTCAAAGATCGCAAGATTGAAACTCAAAGATCGCAAGATTGAAACTCATAGATCGCAAGACTGAAACTCAAAGATCGCAAGATTGAAACTCAAAGATGGCAAGATTAAAACTCAAAGATCAAAAGATTTAAACTCATAGATGGCAAGATTGAAACTCAAAGATCGCAAGATTGAAACTCAAAGATCGCATGATTAAAACTCAAAGATCGCAAGATTGAAACTCAAAGATCGCAAGATTGAAACTCAAAGATCGCAAGAATTAAACTCAAAGATAGCAAGATTGAAACTCAAAGATCGCAAGATTGAAACTCAAAGATGGCAAGATTGAAACTCAAAGATCGCAAGATTAAAACTCAAAGATCGCAAGATTATAACTCAAAGATCGCAGGATTGAAACTCAAAGATCGCAAGATTGAAACTCAAAGATCGCAAGATTGAAACTCAAAGATTGCAAGATTGTAACTCAAAAATCGCAAGAATTAAACTCAAAGATAGCAATATTGAAACTCAAAGATCACAAGATTAAAACTCAAAGATGGCAAGATTGAAACTCAAAGATCGTAAGATTAAAACTCAAAGATCGCAAGATTAAACTCAAATATCGCAAGATGGAAACTCAAAAGATCGCAAGATTGAAACTCAAAGATGGCAAGATTAATACTCAAAGATCGAGAGATTTAAACTCATAGATGGCAAGATTGAAACTCAATGATCGCAAGTTTGAAACTCAAAGATTGCAAGATTGAAACTCAAAGATCGCAAGATTAAAACTCAAAGATCGCAAGATTGAAACTCAAAGATCGCAAGACTGAAACTCAAAGATCGAGAGATTTAAACTCATAGATGGCAAGATTGAAACTCAAAGATCGCAAGTTTGAAACTCAAAGATCACAAGATTGAAACTCAAAGATCGCAAGATTACAACTCAAAGATCGCAAGATTTAAACTCATAGATGGCAAGACTGAAACTCAAAGATCGCAAGATTGTAACTTAAAGATCGCAAGAATTAAACTCAATGATAGCAAGATTGAAACTCAAAGATAGCAAGATTTAAACTCAAATATCGCAAGATTAAAACTCAAAGATCGCAAGATTATAACTCAAAGATGGCAAGATTAAAACTCAAAGATCGCAATTTTAAAACTCAAAGATGGGGAAATTGAAACTCAAAGATGGCAAGATTGAAACTCAAAAATCGCATGATTGAAAATTAAAGATCGCAAGATTGAAAATCAAAGATCGCAAGATTGAAATTCAAAGATCGCAAGATTGAAACTCAAAGATAGCAAGATTGAAACTCAAAGATCGCAAGAGTGAAACTCAAAGATGGCAAGATTGAAACTCAAAGATCGCAAGATTGAAACTCAAAGATCGCAAGATTGAAACTCAAAGATCGCAAGATTGAAACTCAAAGATGGAGAGATTTAAACTCATAGATAACAAGATTGAAACTCAAAGATGGCAAGATTGAAACTCAAAGATGGCAAGATTAAAACTCAAAGATCGCAAGATTAAAACTCAAAGATCGCAAGATTGAAACTCAAAGATCGCAAGACTGAAACTCAAAGATCGCAAGATTGAAACTCATAGATCGCAAGATTGAAACTCAAAGATCGCAAGATTGAAACTCAAAGATCGCAAGAATTAAACTCAAAGATCGCAAGATTGAAACTCAAAGATCACAAGATTGAAACTCAAAGATCGCAAGATTAAAATTCAAAGATCGCATGATTAAAACTCAAAGATCGCAAGATTAAAACTCAAAGATCGCAAGATTGAAACTCAAAGATCGCAAGATAGAAACTCAAAAATGGTAAGATTAAAACTCAAAAATCGAGAGATTTAAACTCATAGATAACAAGATTGAAACTTAAAGATGGCAAGATTGAAAGTCAAAGATTGCAATTTTGAAACTCAAAGATGGCAAGATTAAAACTCAAAGATCGCAAGATTGAAACTAAAAGATCGCAAGATTGAAACTCATAGATAGCAAGATTGAAACTCAAAGATCGCAAGATTGAAACTCAAAGATCACAAGAATTAAACTCAAAGATCGCAAGATTGAAACTCAAAGATCGCAAGATTGAAACTCAAAGATCGCAAGACTGAAACTCAAAGATCGCAAGATTGAAACTCAAAGATCGCAAGATTAAAATTCAAAGATCGCAAGATTAAAACTCATAGATCGCAAGATTAAAACTCAAAGATCGCAAGATTGAAACTCAAAGATCGCAGGATAGAAACTCAAAGATGGCAAGATTAAAACTCAAAAATCGAGAGATTTAAACTCATAGATAACAAGATTGAAACTCAAAGATGGCAAGATTGAAAGTCAAAGATGGCAAGATTGAAAGTCAAAGATTGCAATTTTGAAACTCAAAGATGGCAAGATTGAAACTCAAAGATGGCAAGTTTAAAACTCAAAGATCGCAAGATTGAAACTCAAAGATGGCAAGATTACATCTCAAATATCGCTAGATTTAAACTCATAGATCGCAAGATTGAAACTCAAAGATAGCAAGTTTAAAACTCAAAGATCGCAAGAATTAAATTCAATGTTCGCAAGATTGAAACTCCAAGATTGCAGGATTGAAACTTAAAGATCGCAAAATTAAAACTCAAAGATCGCAAGATTGAAACTCAAAGATGGCAAGATTGAAACTCAAAGATGGCAAGATTAAAACTCAAAGATCGCAAGATTGAAACTTAAAGATCGCAAGAATTAAACTCAAAGATCACAAGATTGAAACTCAAAGATCGCTAGATTGAAACTCAAAGATCGCAAGATTGAAACTTAAAGATCGCAAGATCGAAACTCAAACATTGCAGGATTGAAACTCAAAGATTGCAAGATTGAAACTCAAAAATCGCAAGATTGAAACTCAAAGATAGCAAGATTATTATTTTAAGATGGCAAGATTGAAAGTCAAAGATCGCAATTTTGAAACTTAAAGATGGCAAGATTGAAACTCAAAGATCTCAAGTTTGAAACTCAAAGATCGCAAGATTGAAACTCAAAGATGGCAAGATTACAACTCAAATATCGCAAGATTTAAACTCATAGATGGCAAGATTAAAATTTAAAGATCGCAAGATAGAAACTCAAAGATAGCAAGTTTGAAACTCAAAGATCGCAAGATTGAAACTCAAAGATGGCAAGATTACAAACCAAAGATCGAAAGATTTAAACTCATAGATGGCAAGAATAAAACTCAAAGATCGAATGATAGAAACTCAAAGATGGCAAGATTGAAACTCAAATATCGCAAGATTGAAACTCAAAGATCGCAAGATTGAAACTCAAAGATCGCAAGATTGAAAATCAAAGATCGCAAGATTGAAATTCAAAGATCGCAAGAATTAAACTCAAAGATAGCAAGATTGAAACTAAAAGATGGCAAGATTAAAACTCAAAGATCGAGAGATTTAAACTCATAGATGGCAAGATTGAAACTCAAAGATCGCAAGTTTAAAACTCAAAGATTGCAAGATTGAAACTCAAGGACGCAAGATTGAAACTCAAAGATCGCATGATTAAAACTCATAGATCGCAAGATTGAAACTCAAAGATGGCAAGATTTAAATTCAAAGATCGCAAGATTGAAACTCAAAAATGGCAAGATTGAAACTCAAAGATTGCAAGATTGAAACTCAAAGATAGCAAGATTGAAACTCAAAGATCTCAAGATAGAAACTCAAAGATGGCAAGATTGAAACTCAAATATCGCAAGATTGAAACTCAAAGATCGCAAGATTGAAACTTAAAGATCGCAAGATTGAAACTCAAAGATGGCAAGATTAAAACTCAAAGATCGAGAGATTTCAACTCATAGATGGCAATATTGAAACTCAAAGATCGCAAGTTTGAAACTCAAAGATCGCAAGATTGAAACTCTTGCGATCTTTGAGTTTCAATCTTGCGATCTTTGATTTTCAATTTTGCCATCTTTGAGTTTCAAAATTGCGATCTTTGAGTTTCAATCTTGCCATCTTTGAGTTTAAATCTTGCGATCTTTGAGTTTTAATCTTGCGATCTTTGAGTTTAAATCTTGTAATCTTTGAGTTTTATTTTTGCTATCTTTGAGTTTAATCCTGTGATCTTTGAATTTCAATCTTGCGATCTTTGAGTTTTAATCTTGCGATCTTTGAGTTTCAATCATGCAATCTTTGAGTTTCAATCTTGCTATCTTTGTGTTTTAATTTTGCCATCTTTGAGTTTCAAAATTGCGATCTTTGAGTTTCAGTCTTGCTATCTTTGAGTTTCAATCTTGCAATCTTTGAGTTTCAATCTTGCCATTTTTGAGTTTTAATCTTGCGATCTTTGAATTTCAATCTTGCCATCTTTGAGTTTCAATCTTGCGATCTTTGATTTCCAATCTTGCGATCTTTGAGTTTCAAACTTGTAATCTTTGAGTTTCATGCATGCGAGCTTTGAGTTTCAATCTTGCGATCTTTGAGTTTCAATCTTGCTATCTTTGAGTTTCAACCTTGCGATCTTTGAATTTCAATCTTGCGATCTTTGAGTTTCAAACTTGTGATCTTTGAGTTTCAATCTCATATCTTTGAGTTTCAATCTTGCGATATTTGAGTTTTAATCTTGCGATCTTTGAGTATCAATTTTGCGTTCTTTGAGTTTCAATCTTGCTATCTTTGAGTTTCAATCTTGTGATCTTTGAATTTCAATCTTGCGATTGTTGAGTTTCAATCTTGCGATCTTTCAGTTTCAATCATGCGATCTTTGAGTTTCAATCTTGCTATCTTTGAGTTTCAATCTTGCGATCTTTGAGTTTCAATCTTGCGATCTTTGAGTTTCAATCTTGCGATCTTTGAGTTTTAATTTTGAGATATTTTAATTTCAATCATGCGAACTTTGTGTATCAATCTTGCGATCTTTGAGTTTCAGTCTTTTAATTTTCGAGTTTCAATCTTGCCATCTTTGAGTTTCAATTTTGCGATCTTTGAGTTTCAATCTTGCGATCTTTGAATTTAATCTTGCGATCTTTGAGTTTCAATCTTGCAATCTTTGAGTTTTAATCTTGCGATCTTTGAGTTTCAATTTTGCGATCTTTGAATTTCAATCTTGCCATATTTGAGTTTCAATCTTGAAATATTTGAGTTTCAATCATGCGATCTTTGTGTATCAATCTTGCGATCTTTGAGTTTCAGTCTTGCGATCTTTGAGTTTCAATCTTGTGATCTTTGAGTTTCAATCTTGCCATCTTTGAAGTTCAATCTTGCGATCTTTGAGTTTTAATCTTGCGATCTTTGAGTTTCAATTTTGCGATCTTTGAGTTTCAATCTTGCGATCTTTGAGTTTCAATCTTGAGATATTTGAGTTTCAATCATCGATCTATGTGTATCAATCTTGCGATCTTTGAGTTTCAGTCTTGCGATCTTTGAGTTTCAATCTTGCGATCTTTGAGTTTCAATTTTGCCATCTTTGAGTTTCAAAATTGCGATTTTTGAGTTTCAATCTTGCTATCTTTGAGTTTCAATCTTGCGATCTTTGAGTTTCAAGCTTGAGATATTTGAGTTTCAATTTTGCGATCTTTGTGTATCAATCTTGCGATCTTTGAGTTTCAGGCTTGCGATTTTTTAGATTCAATCTTGCCATCTTTGAGTTTCAATCTTGTGATCTTTGAGTTTCAATCTTGCGATCTTTGAATTTCAATCTTACGATCTTTGAATTTCAATCTTGCGATTTTTTAGTTTAAATCTTGCAATATTAGAGTTTTAATCTTGCGATCTTTGAGTTTAATTCTTGCGATCTTTGAGTTTCAATCTTGCGATCATTAAAATTCGATCTTGCGATCTTTGAGTTTCAATCTAGCGATCTTTTAGTTTCAATCTTGCCATCATTGAGTTTCAATCTTGCGATCTTTGAGTTTTAATCTTGCGATCTTTGAGTTTCAATCTTGCAATCTTTGAGTTTTAATCTTGCTATCTTTGAGTTTAATCCTGTGATCTTTGAATTTCAATCTTGCGATCTTTGAGTTTTAATCTTGCGATCTTTGAGTTTAAATCTTGCGATCTTTAAGTTTCAAACTTGTAATCTTTGAGTTTCAATCTTGCTATCTTTGAGTTTCAATCTTGTGATCTTTAAATTTCAATCTTGCGATTGTTGAGTTTTAATCTTGCGATCTTTGAGTTTCAATCATGCAATCTTTGAGTTTCAATTTTGCCATCTTTGAGTTTCAATTTTGCGATCTTTGAGTTTCAATCTTGCGATCTTTGAATTTCAATCTTGCGATCTTTGAGTTTCAATCTTGCGATCTTTAAGTTTAAATCTTGCAATCTTTGAGTTAAAATCTTGCGATCTTTGAGTTTCAATCTTGCGATCTTTGAGTTTTAAGCTTGCGATCTTTGAGTTTCAATCTTGCGATCTTTGAGTTTCAATCTTGCCATCTTTGAGTTTCAATCTTGCGATCTTTGAGTTTCAGTCTTGCGATCTTTGAGTTTCAATCTTGCGATCTTTGAGTTTTAATCTTGCGATCTTTGAGTTTTAATCTTGCCATCTTTGAGTTTCAATCTTGCCATCTTTGAGTTTCAATCTTGTTATCTATGAGTTTAAATCTCTCGATCTTTGAGTTTTAATCTTGCAATCTTTGAGTTTCAATCTTGCGATCTTTTAGTTTCAATCTTACGATCTTTGGATTTCAATCTAGCCATCTTTGAGTTTCTATCTTGCGATCTTTGAGTTTCATTCTTGCCATCTATGAGTTTAAATCTTGCGATCTTTGAGTTGTAATCTTGCGATCTTTGAGTTTTAATCTTGCGATCTTTGAGTTTCAAACTTGCGATCTTTGAGTTTCAATCTTGCCATCTATGAGTTTAAATCTCTCGATCTTTTAGTATTGATCTTGCCATCTTTGAGTTTCAATCTTGCGATCTTTGAGTTTCCATCTTGCGATCATTGAGTTTTAATCTTGCGATCTTTGAGTTTTAATCTTACGATCTTTGAGTTTCAATCTTGCCATCTTTGAGTTTTAATCTTGCGATCTTTGAGTTTCAATATTGCTATCTTTGAGTTTCATTCTTGCGATCTTTAAGTTACAATCTTGCGATCTTTGAGTTTCAATCTTGCGATCTTTGAGTTATAATCTTGCGATCTTTGAGTTTTAATCTTGCGATCTTTGAGTTTCAATCTTGATATCTTTGAGTTTCAATCTTGCGATCTTTGAGTTTCAATCTTGCTATCTTTGAGTTTAATTCTTGCAATCTTTGAGTTACAATCTTGCGATCTTTGAGTTTCAATCTTGCGATCTTTGAGTTTCAATCATGCGATCTTTGAGTTTCAATCTTGCGATCTTTGAGTTTCAATCTTGCGATCTTTGAGTTTCAATCTTGCGATCTTTGAGTTTTAATCTTGTGATTTTTAAGTTTCAATCTTGCGATCTGTGAGTTTCAAACTTGCGATCTCTGAGTTTCAATCTTGCCATCTATGAGTTTAAATCTTTTGATCTTTGAGTTTTAATCTTGCCATCTTTGAGTTTCAATCTTGCGATCTTTGAGTTTCAGTCTTGCGATCTTTGAGTTTCAATCTTGCGATTTTTGAGTTTTAATCTTGCGATCATTGAGGGCAAACTTGCCATCTTTGAGTTTCAATCTTGCGATCTTTGAGTTTCAATCTTGTGATCTTTCAGTTTCAATCTTGCGATCTTTGAGTTTCAAACTTGCGATCTTTGAGTTTTATTCTTGCCATCTATGAGTTTAAATCTTTTGATCTTTGAGTTTTAATCCTGCCATCTTTGAGTTTCAATCTTGCGATCTTTGATTTTCAGTCTTGCGATCTTTGAGTTTTAATCTTGCGATCTTTGAGTTTCAATCTTGTGATCTTTGAGTATCAATCTTGCGATCTTTGAGTTTCAAACTTGAGATCTTTGAGTTTTAATCTTGCCATCTATGAGTTTAAATCTTTTGATCTTTAAGTTTCAATCCTGCCATCTTTGAGTTTCAATCTTGCGATCTTTGAGTTTCAGTCTTGCGATCTTTGAGTTTTAATCTTGCGATCTTTGAGTTTCAATCTGAATAACTCAAAAATGGCAAGAATAAAAGTCAAAGATCGCAATTTTGAAACTAAGGATGGCAATATTGAAACTCAAAGATCGCAAGTTTGAAACTCAAAGATCGCAAGATTGAAACTCAAAGATGGCAAGATTACAACTCAAAGATCGCAAGAT
This sequence comes from Stictocephala bisonia, assembly GCA_035578905.1. Lineage (NCBI taxonomy): Eukaryota > Metazoa > Arthropoda > Insecta > Hemiptera > Membracidae > Stictocephala > Stictocephala bisonia. The sequence goes on along the minus strand of JAQJVL010003098.1, from coordinate 46,722 downwards.
TTTAACTCATAGATGGAAGATTGAAACTCAAAGATCGCAAGATTGAAACTCAAAGATAGCAAGTTTGAAACTCAAAGATCGCAAGAGTGAAACTCAAAGATGGCAAGATTGAAACTCAAAGATCGCAAGATTAAAAATCTAAGATCGCAAGATTAAAACTCATAGATCGCAAGATTGAAACTCAAAGATCGCAAGATTGAAACTCAAAGATCGCAAGAATGAAATTCAAAGATCGCAAGATTGAAACTCAAAGATCGCAAGATTGAAACTCAAAGATCGCAAGATTGAAACTTAAAGATTGCAATATTGAAACTCAAAGATCGCAAGACTGAAAATCAAAGATCGCAAGATTGAAACTCAAAGATGACAGGATTAAAACTCAAAGATCAAAAGATTTAAAATCATAGATAGCAAGATTAAAACTCAAAGATCGCAAGTTTGAAACTCAAAGATCGCAAGATTGAAACTCAAAGACAGCAAGATTGAAACTCAAAGATCGCAAGATTGAAACTCAAAGATGGCAAGATTAAAACTCAAAGATCGCAATTTTAAAACTCAAAGATGGGGAAATTGAAACTCAAAGATGGCAAGATTGAAACTCAAAAATCGCATGATTGAAAATTAAAGATCGCAAGATTGAAACTCAAAGATCGCAAGATTGAAATTCAAAGATCGCAAGATTGAAACTTATAGATCGAAAGATTGAAACTCAAGGCTGGCAAGACTGAAACTCAAAGATCGAGAGATTTAAACTCATAGATAGCAAGATTGAAACTCATAGATGGCAAGACTGAAACTCAAAGATCGCAAGATTGATACTCAAAGATGGCAAGATTGAAACTCAAATATGGCAATTTTAAAACTCAAAGATGGGGAAATTGAAACTCAAAGATGGCAACATTGAAACTCAAAAATCGCATGATTGAAACTCAAAGATGGCAAGATTTAAAGTCAAAGATCAAAAGATTTAAAATCATAGATAGCAAGATTAAAACTCAAAGATCGCAAGTTTGAAACTCAAAGATCGCAAGATTGAAACTCAAAGATCACAAGATTGAAATTCAAAGATCGCAAGATTGAAACTCAAAGATCGCAAGAATGAAATTCAAAGATCGCAAGATTGAAACTCAAAGATCGCAAGATTGAAACTCAAAGATCGCAAGATTGAAACTTAAAAATTGCAATATTGAAACTTAAAGATCGCAAGATTGAAACTCAAAGATGGCAAGATTTAAAGTCAAACATCCCAATTTTGAAACTCAAAGATCGCAAGATTGAAATTCAAAGATCGCAAGATTGAAACTTATAGATCGAAAGATTGAAACTCAAGGATGGCAAGATTGAAACTCAAAGATCACAAGATAAAATCTTAAGGATCGCAAGATTGAAACTCAAAGATCGCAAGAGTGAAACTCAAAGATCGCAAGATTGAAACTCAAAGATCGCAGGACTGAAACTCAAAGATCGCAAGATTGAAATTTAAAGATGGCAAGTTTGAAACTCAATGATCGCAAGATTGAAACTCAAAGATCGCAAGATTAAAACTCAAAGATCGCAAGAATGAAATTCAAAGATCGCAAGATTGAAACTCAAAGATCGCAAGATTGAAACTCAAAGATCGCAAGATTGAAACTTAAAGATTGCAATATTGAAACTCAAAGATTGCAAGATTGAAACTCAAAGATGGCAAGATTTAAAGTCAAAGATCCCAATTTTGAAACTCAAAGATCGCAAGATTGAAATTCAAAGATCGCAGGATTGAAACTTATAGATCGAAAGATTGAAACTCAAGGCTGGCAAGACTGAAACTCAAAGATCGAGAGATTTAAACTCATAGATAGCAAGATTGAAACTCATAGATGGCAAGACTGAAACTCAAAGATCGCAAGATTGATACTCAAAGATGGCAAGATTGAAACTCAAAGATGGCAATTTTAAAACTCAAAGATAGGGAAATTGAAACTCAAAGATGGCAAGATTGAAACTCAAAAATCGCATGATTGAAACTCAAAGATGGCAAGATTTAAAGTCAAAGATCAAAAGATTTAAAATCATAGATAGCAAGTTTAAAACTCAAAGATCGCAAGTTTGAAACTCAAAGATCGCAAGATTGAAACTCAAAGATCACAAGATTGAAACTCAAAGATCGCAAGATTGAAACTCAAAGATCGCAAGAATGAAATTCAAATATCGCAAGATTGAAACTCAAAGATCGCAAGATTGAAACTCAAAGATCGCAAGATTGAAACTCAAAGATGGCAAGATTTAAAGTCAAACATCCCAATTTTGAAACTCAAAGATCGCAAGATTGAAATTCAAAGATCGCAAGATTGAAACTTATAGATCGAAAGATTGAAACTCAAGGATGGCAAGATTGAAACTCAAAGATCACAAGATAAAAACTTAAAGATCGCAAGATTGAAACTCAAAGATCGCAAGAGTGAAACTCAAAGATCGCAAGATTGAAACTTATAGATCGAAAGATTGAAACTCAAGGCTGGCAAGACTGAAACTCAAAGATCGAGAGATTTAAACTCATAGATAGCAAGATTGAAACTCATAGATGGCAAGACTGAAACTCAAAGATCGCAAGATTGATACTCAAAGATGGCAAGATTGAAACTCAAAGATGGCAATTTTAAAACTCAAAGATGGGGAAATTGAAACTCAAAGATGGCAAGATTGAAACTCAAAAATCGCATGATTGAAACTCAAAGATGGCAAGATTTAAAGTCAAAGATCAAAAGATTTAAAATCATAGATAGCAAGATTAAAACTCAAAGATCGCAAGTTTGAAACTCAAAGATCGCAAGATTGAAACTCAAAGATCACAAGATTGAAACTCAAAGATCGCAAGATTGAAACTCAAAGATCGCAAGAATGAAATTCAAAGATCGCAAGATTGAAACTCAAAGATCGCAAGATTGAAACTCAAAGATCGCAAGATTGAAACTTAAAGATTGCAATATTGAAACTCAAAGATCGCAAGATTGAAACTCAAAGATGGCAAGATTTAAAGTCAAAGATCCCAATTTTGAAACTCAAAGATCGCAAGATTGAAATTCAAAGATCGCAAGATTGAAACTTATAGATCGAAAGATTGAAACTCAAGGATGGCAAGATTGAAACTCAAAGATCACAAGATAAAAACTTAAAGATCGCAAGATTGAAACTCAAAGATCGCAAGAGTGAAACTCAAAGATCGCAAGATTGAAACTCAAAGATCGCAGGACTGAAACTCAAAGATCGCAAGATTGAAATTTAAAGATGGCAAGTTTGAAACTCAATGATCGCAAGATTGAAACTCAAAGATCGCAAGATTGAAACTCAAAGATCGCAAGAATGAAATTCAAAGATCGCAAGATTGAAACTCAAAGATCGCAAGATTGAAACTCAAAGATCGCAAGATTGAAACTTAAAGATTGCAATATTGAAACTCAAAGATTGCAAGATTGAAACTCAAAGATGGCAAGATTTAAAGTCAAAGATCCCAATTTTGAAACTCAAAGATCGCAAGATTGAAATTCAAAGATCGCAGGATTGAAACTTATAGATCGAAAGATTGAAACTCAAGGCTGGCAAGACTGAAACTCAAAGATCGAGAGATTTAAACTCATAGATAGCAAGATTGAAACTCATAGATGGCAAGACTGAAACTCAAAGATCGCAAGATTGATACTCAAAGATGGCAAGATTGAAACTCAAAGATGGCAATTTTAAAACTCAAAGATGGGGAAATTGAAACTCAAAGATGGCAAGATTGAAACTCAAAAATCGCATGATTGAAACTCAAAGATGGCAAGATTTAAAGTCAAAGATCAAAAGATTTAAAATCATAGATAGCAAGATTAAAACTCAAAGATCGCAAGTTTGAAACTCAAAGATCGCAAGATTGAAACTCAAAGATCACAAGATTGAAACTCAAGATCGCAAGATTGAAAACTCAAAGATC